>JZKD02S1819396.1:261811-273755 GCA_000966675.3 Picea glauca
GTAATCATGTGACACACTAAGATAGACACATTAATCGATAGTGGATCTCAATCTAATCTAATCTCAGAAGAATTGGTTAAGCAATTGGGATTAAAAACACAACTACATCATAAGCTTTACACAATTAAATGGATAAGAAATCATCATCAAATGCACATAACAAAGCAGTGCACAATCAAATCTGAAATTTCATCTAAGTATGTGGACGAAGTAACATGTGATGTAGTGTCATTAAGAGAATGTGGAATGGTCTTAGGTAGTCCATATTTATATGATCGTAAGGAAATCTTCTACAGGACAAAGAATCAATATCAATTCACTAAAGCAGGTCAAGATTATGTGGTTCATTCTCATCATGTTAAAGAAAATAAAACACTTCAAACAATGGAACAATTAAAGAAGGCAATACAAGCAAGCAACAAACCAATAATTGTTTCAAATGAAGTAATCGATCTTAAGCAAGAACAAGACATGATTGTTGAATGGAAAATCAATCATAAAATGCTTCAAGATAAGCTCATGTCATGCAAATATCTCAAGTATATCAACTCATTTGCAGTCATCTTCTTGATACTGTCATTAGTAATGTTTTCTACATGGATGATAGTGGCTTCAGTAAGATGTAATAGGGTTCAAATGGTTAACAATATACTGTCAGTTGTCATGATTTTGTTACAGTTGATCTTGATGAGACAGGTGCACAAGACTGAGTTCAGAGACAGAGGACAAGTTGGGTGGCCTATCCCGAGCTTGTTGACTGGTCAGTAATCTTTTCGGGACCAAAAGGTCTTTTTGTGGGGAGGTGTGATCCAGAATCGGATCCAGAAGCCTGACAGGGCTTAAAAATGCTAAAAAATGAAAGTACTCGGAATCCGACAAAACCAGTGCCATTGTGTCTGTCTCGTCTTCTTGATTCTGTCCATATATTTACTTCATCAAACGGGCTCCGTATGCGAAAGATATCGCGTTCTGTCTGAAAACCTAAACAGGCAAAAAAAGGGGATGGCTGTACAGTCCGTACAGTGCCACGTGGCATGCTGACTGTACAGGTCGTACATCCGTGCAGATGACATGGCAGCTCCTGGGGATGACACGTGGTAGGTGATGGAGCTCATGTATGGCATACAGTTGGACCAATCTACGGGTGACATGTGTCACCACTATAAGGGTGACACGTGGCACAGGATGACGTTAGCAACTGACTGGGCAGGTGATGTGGCGTACAACATTTGACGCATGGCAGACACATGGGGCATCCATCATTAGACACTTGGAAATTTGCGGTTGTTTGTTGAGGTGCCACGTGGCCTAGTCATGGGCTGCCACGTGGCACCCTGTGGTTGGATAATGGTTTGTGTAAAATTATATGGGTTCATCGGGGTTGAACCCCCGACCTTCCTCCGACTATGGACTGGCAGGACCGGGCTAACCGCTTGGCCCATGGGTAGTTCTTATTATGTATATGGTGGAGTTTATATTTAATTTTGTTGCAAGGTTTATTCGGCGGGGGAAAGGGGCGGGGCTTAGCCCCAGCCCTCGACACGAACATATGACCACAACCACAGAACCAAGAGCACAGAGGTAACGCAATAGGGGTGTTGTGGATAAGGACTAGCCCTCAGATACCGGACGGATCCCACAGGACCGGGGCTATAGCCACCAAAAGGGCGCAGGGGTTATATCGTTAGCCTGTGGTTCCATAGAACACGCCACAGAACCAGGAGCCAGGGACAGGGGGCACGCATATATGGAGCGCCTGGCCACATGGTGGCACCCATATGACCCAGAGTGCGCAAGTTTAGGGGATGCGCCATATTTTTATACCAAGTGGGTTTTTTTGTTATGTTTTGGGACTTTAATTGATAGTTTGCCTAATATTAGTGGATTTTCTCCATTTTTGGGAGATATTGGGCATTTTTGGAGCCCAAATTTTGGGAGGAAGTTGGGGATGGATAACCAACTTCAGATCTATAAAAACTAGGCCTATTTGAGGGCATGGAGGACAGTCAGAGTAGAGTTATGCTGAAGGGAAGCCAAGCCAAAGCCATTTTTATGCAGGGAAGCTATTGAGGAGCAGATGCTGTCGGGCCATTTCTGGGAGCTATGGACGTCCGTTTTGCGTGCCATTTTCTTTGTAGGGTTCTAGAGATCTGGAGGAACATGACCGGATCATTCTTCTAGCCAATTGGTACTGCTGAGATGTACTTTCAAGCTTTTGAACAGAAATAAAGAAGCCTCCCCCAGAGAGACAAAGGCCCGAAGACGTAGGCAAAGTTGTGTCGAACTCCGTTATCAATCCTCGTGTTATGGTTTGTTGTCTATTATTTCATTTCAGATCTGCATATGTGTATATGGATGTCATAATTCCTCTTCTTTCCTCATTCTTTCATTAAGTTTCTCAAATGGTTAATTAACGCATGCAAAATTAAAACTCAACCATAGTCATTAAAAGATCCTACAGATCAACAGTATAGAAAAGGATTGTTGGGTTTTTCCCTTGGTTGAGAATGGTTTTCCAGGGATATTTCTAGTGTCTTTTGTGCATGGTTATTCTTCTTGTGATCTTGGTTTACTGCAACTATTGTATTGTTGTTTCAGTCATTGTTTATGGTTAAGTTCATGCTAAATTGAAATTAAACTTCATCTGCATGTGCTAAGCATAAAAAACTTAACAGTGATTAATTCATACAAATTACACCAAAATTAAAAAGTGGCTCAATTAAGTCATATGGACATGTATGGAGGGAAACTGACATAGAGTATGGTGACTTATACATCTCCTAAAAATGGAGACTATGAATTTGGTAGGTGAAAATTTAAATTTTAATGTACAACTAGCACAACCATTCAAAAAGGTACCTCCACTTGTTTTTGAATTTATGAAAAGTTGTCCCCGAGGTGTAGGACAGTCGGTGATAGAGTGTGTTGTTAAGGAACTCTGTGATGTTAAGTCACCAGTTCGAAACCTGTGGGGACAAAAAATCCAACCATGTTAAGGGTTGGTGTGGCTCAGGCCGGGTGCGATCCCCGGGTGATTTTGACGGCTTAGATTCCCTTGAGTCATAGTTTCTCAAGCCACAGGCTAGTCCCACAGGTCATAGACAAACTAGCAAACAAAAAAGAAGATATTACAAATTATTTTTAAGGAAGCATAAGGGTTTCTTATTTTTTTAAGGAGTTGTAAGTTTTTTTTTTCAAAATGAGTTATAAGGGTTTCTCATTTTTATTGGAGTTATAATCAAAACATTTTGAGGTTATAAGGAAATATGGCCAATATTATTAATTCATGATGCTTGAGTCTCATAAATTAAATAGTAAAAGTTTTCCTGCCTAAAAACATAAAATGGATTAAATGTTGTCTTATCATGCTCTTTGGGAAATTGTTATTGGGACAACTCCAAAACTAGATCCCATGTCTAATGACTATAAGAAGAAAAATAAAAATGTATTACTTCTTACCTTTTCTTTAGAGGATGATATTCTTTCTCACATTCGTGGTATTACCACTGCTGTTGAGGTTTGGACGAAATTAAAGAATTTGTATGAAACTTCAAATGAACTTCAAATTTTATTGTTGAGAAACAAATTAACCAATTTCAAGATGGCAGCATCAGATTCAATTACAGATCATGTTCAAAAGTTGCAAGAACTGAAAAATGAATTATCAACGATTGACACGAACATTAAAGATAAGGAATTTATAACCATTATGTGATAATGAAATCATTATTCTTGGTGATGACAGTATTCATGAAGTACAAGGAAGAGGTAAAGTACCCATGAGAGTTTCAAGAGATTGCAACAAAAAAATACAAAATGTCTTGTATGTTCCTCGCTTAAAGACAAACTTTCTTTCTGTCAGTAAAATTATTGATGAAAACTATATCGTTGTGTTTGATAAGAAACAGTGTTTAATTAAAGATTGTAACAACAACATCATTGCCAGAGGATTGTGGTGTATTGATATGTATAGATTTGATGGTATTCCAAAGAAACAACAAGTTTTTTTTTACATGTTCTACTTCAAAAAATCAATTATGGCATGAAAGATATGGTCATCTTAATTACGTTTATATGAAGTTTCTTCATAAACAAAATTTGGTGAATGGATTGTCTAACATTGAGGAAGATAAAAGTGTACGAGAAGCATGTCTGGCAAGGAAGCAATATCATTTCAAATTTGATAACAACAAAACCATAGCAATTGAAGTACTTGAATTTATTCATAGTGATGTTTGTGGTCTAATGAAAACTCAATCCCTTGGAGGTTCTATGTACTTTGTAACCTTCATCAATGATTTTTCAAGAAAAATATGGGTATATTTTTTGAACAAATCTGATGTATTTGCAATTTTAAAAAATTCAGGACTATCGTTGAAAACGAAAGCGGTTAGCGCATGAAGGTGATTAGGAGTGATAGAGGAGGTGAGTATGAATCATGTGCATTTTGTGATTTTTGCTATCATCATAGTATTCAAAGACAAACTTTTGTTGCCAAAACGCCATATCAAAATGGGGTAGCAAATTGGAAGAATTGATCAATTATGGAGATGGCTAGGTGCATGTTGAAAGGGTGTCATCTCAATGATCAGTTTTGCACTGAAGTGATTCAAAGAGCAGTATTTTTGTTAAATCATAGTCCGACAAAGATAGTTCATGGAAGGACATCCTACAAATCTTGGTCAGAAAGGAAATCGAAGGTAACCAATTTCAAAGTTTTTGGTTGTTTGGCATATGCACATGTTCCAAATACAGATAAACATAACTTGGCGGCTAAAAGTAGGAAATGTAAATCCCTCTTTGATGAGTGAAGTTGTGCATTCTTGTGATCTAGTGTATTTTAATGAAGCAAATCAGAAACAAGAATGGAGAGATCCAATACGAGTAGAATATGATGTTTTGATGAAGAACAACACTTGAAAGTTAGTTGAATTACCCCCAACTAAGAAACCAATAGGCTGTAAATGGATATATAGCACAAAAGTTCAAACCATATGGTATATAAAGCCAGGTTAGTTGCAAAAGGATATGCACACAAAAAAGGAATCGATTATGAGGAAATATTTGCTCCTATTTCACAATTAATAACAATCAAAATGGTGTTATCTCTTGCAATACAATTTGGATGGAAGGTACACCAAATGGGCGTTAAAAGTACATTTCTAAATGGGGATATGCAAGAAGAAGTATATATGGAGAAACCTAAAGGATTTGCAGTTGAAGGGAAAGAAACATTAATATGTAAATTGGTGAAGGCCTTGTAAGGATTAAAACAAGCTCCTCGAGCATGGTATGGAAATATTAATAAGTATCTTAAATCAAGAAGAGTCAAGAGAAGTGACTATGATTCTAAYRTGTATATCAAAGGAAAAKGTGAAGAAATTATCATTATGGTTGTATATGTTGAAGACTTAATAATTAAAGATCGBRGTAATGAYTTGATTCARGAAGAAAAAGATAGTCTTTGCAAATGATTTGATATGAATGACTTGGGATTGTTACATTATTGTTTGGGTATTGAAGTTTGGAAACAACCAAACATGATTTTCATCTCACAAACAAAGTATGCTTCAGAATTGTTGGAAAAGTTCAAAATGGAATACTGGAATCCCAACAAAAAAACAATGGAGGTACACTTATCGATTTCGAAAGATGATGAATCTCGAGTAGTCAATGAATTTCTTTATTGTCAACTTGTAGGAATATTGATTTATCTTACCACACCTAGACCATACTGTATAAAAGTATGATTCCAACCCGATTTCAAGTCTCTATGAGAAAACATAGTTTAATGCCCAATCCACATTACATTTTCTAGCTGCAAATTAGTTAGCAGAAAAATATAGCTCATAAATTGAAACACATGAAGTCTGCTACAACAAATAGACATAAATAAATGCACACCCTGAAAACTTGACACAAAGATTTTTGGTCAAAATTAGACCCTGGAAAAACCAGTGAGAGAGGGAAGGCTTTCTATTATTCAGAGCTTTGAGAAAGAATTTCTTACAACAATCATCTTTAGCAAATAAATACACAGACTTGTCTCATTTTTTGTGCCCACACACATCTTAGGAAACTGTGCCAACCAACTCCTCGATTTTTGTGCCTAGAATGTGTACACATTATGGTTGTCATAGCATTAAATGTTGTACGGCTTGGTCTAAATTTGTGCCTTTCTGCTGAGAATAATTTCCAGAAATGTGTGGTTGTCCTCGCTTTCTGTGCACAAACCACTCATAAATCCATGCAATCCTATTCCTCAATTTTTGTGTCTCTTTATTGTTGTACGACTTTCTTAAAATCCGTACATTACGGCCTAGTAATTGTTGTACCTTCCTCCTCAATTTTTGTGCAGCAAACTTATCTTAGAATTCATGCCTCTTCTAGGAAACTTACCTCTCTTCTCAAGCTCGACTTCTCTCTCTCTCTCTCTCTCATGCGCTCTCCAAATCTAATGAAGAATGACAAAGTGAGGGGCGCCTCTTTCCCTAATTCGACTCAAGGAGGGAATGTGAAGAGTCTCATTATCCAAGGGATGAGATTTAATCTTGAGCCTCTTAGATCAATGGTGGTGATATAATGACTTTTAAGTCACCCACTTCACAAACATTACAAAATTCACTTTTAATTTTATCTCTCATAAAATTAATGCACTAGGGACCACATTGGACACTTTCTCACCCCTGGGTGCCTAAGTGATGAGAAAGACTTGTCCTTGGTACTTTTTAATTAACTTAACAATCCCTCTTACCGAGGAAGGTGTTCCTCACCACTCCAAGCTTATCTCTGAAGGATATGAACTTGCCTCTCCCCAAATCTTTAGTGAGGATGTCCGCTACCTGCTCATCAATGGATATAAACTGTAGCTCAACTACCCCTCTCTGAACATAGTCCCGGATGAAGTGATATCTAATCTCGATGTGTTTAGACCTATTATGAAAAACTGGATTCTCATAGAATTTTATGCAACTCTAATTGTCATAGTAAATCACCGTGGGCCTCATTTGCACACCAAATATCCAATCCAACAACTTGTGAAGCCATATGGCCTCACAACTGGCCTGACTGGATGCCATATACTCAGCCTCTGTAGAACTCAAAGCCACTGACTTTTTCTTCCGACTGAACCAAGACACAATTGTTGAGCCCAATCTAAAGCAACAACCTGAGGTACTCTTCCTGTCAACAACACATCCTGCCCAATCTGAGTCAGTGTAGCCAATCAATCTAACTCTATCCCCTCTCTCATAGTTAAGGCCATAATCCACCTTACCCTTAAGGTACCCAAGCACATGTTTTCCTGCCACCCAATGCACTCTCCGAGGATCCACTATAAACTGACTAAGAAAGTTGACAACAAAACAAATATTTGGTCTGGTGTTGACCAGATACATCAAAGAACCAATCAACTAATGATACAAAGTGGGATCATCCAACTCTGACTCCGAAGAATTAAGCTTCTTCCAGTTGGTTATCATGGGTGTGGACATAGGCCTACAATCCTCCATCTGGAATCTCCTCAGAATTTCAACAACATATCTTCCATGTCCCAGAAAGATGTGTCCTGGCTGCTGCCAAACCTCCAATCCCAAGAAGTAGTGCATCGGTCCAATGTTTTTCATCTCAAACTTTGAAGAAAGGCTCTCCTTGCAACCAACTATGAGTCTTTGTACCCCTGTAATGAAGAGATCATCTACATAGAACAAAAGAATGAGAGGATCCTCCCCAACCACAATGAAGTAAATGTTGGGATCCACATTACTCTTCTTGAAACCCACTTGCTGCAAGTATTTATCAATCCTCGAGTAGCGAGATCTAGGAGCTTTCTTTAGCCCATACAATGACTTTGTCATGTCCCCATTTTTGGATTCCCTTATTATGTGGTTAGAGTCACTTCAAGAGGTTTGAGTCAACAAAGTCTAACCTAAAAGTGACATTAAGAAGGAAAAAGAAGAAATAAGGGTGAATAAGTGGCTAAACGAGTAATTAAGCCAAAAAGCATAGGAAAAGTCACTTAAGCCAAAGTAAACAAATAAATAGAAGAAAAAGAGGTTTTCGAGTGAATTAATTAATTAATAATTCACAAATTAGGAATAAGTCACCAAGCTTAAGTTATGTCAATGAAAAATTAGATCGGGGAAGGTATAAGAAGAGGAATTCGACCTAATTCCTCATTATGTTATGATTTTGATTTGAGAATAGGTTCTAGAGGAGGAAGATGACCTCCGCATATGTTTTGTGGATTTATGGAGGAAACCACCACCACATATCAGTTTCGGTGTTGGAAGACACACCCTAGCCTATTGGGAGTACCATCCAGGTACTTCATTATGCCAGATCCGTATTTTTCATACCCAATTCAGAGAGGGCGCATTGCAGCCAGTGAGGGCATAAGGGTTAAAGACAGTTTTGTGTATCTAGATGAGACCAGGGCCGATATCATCATTTCCTTCTGACCCAGTTGAGAGGGAGTCAAGGTGCTTTGTTTGAGCCATCAGTCATTATATTCTGACGTGGAATATGCCAGGGTGCACCAGACAACCAGGAAGTGCGCAACACTTGGGGAAGGACATTTGGGTTTCCAGAGAGCTTACCGGATCAAATCCGAGAGAACCCTCTCGACCCATTACAAAGGATGCTAGGGAACTCATTTTGAGACAGACATCATCTGATTCTATTGGTGGAATCATTAGAGTGCATTGCCAGAGCCCAAGAGGTGTGAAACCCTCTAGGGTATCTCATCCGGGGTCCATCCAGAGATTCAGTGGGCCGATCTTTAGTCTAAAAAATATCAGGAGGATCCTAGAGGCTAGGGCACATAGTTTGGGACAATTTTTAGGCCGACCAGACGAGTGTAGCCACTAGGGTGAATATATCCTTCATTTGCAGTAGTTGTCATGAGTTTTTGAGGTTGCATGTAGTCGATCTATCTGTGGATGTGCATATCCATTCACATCTTCTGATCACGTGTATTTTATATTAGTTATATTGTATTCTAGTGATTATCCATGAGATCTAGTTGATGATTATTTCTCTGCTTTCAGCGTATCAGTTGTATTTCCTTCTTTTTCCATATAATACATGCTATTGAGTTGTATGGTTCCCATTTACTTGCATGCATGAGATAATTGTCAAACACTCTCTCTATCTGAACACACACATGAAAAATCACCACACATGTTAAACAAAGACTATAAAATGCATCCAAAAACCCCCAGAGTATTAGATCCGAGAGCCTAAACATTAGCTTAGCAGTTCATATCTAGATCCACTAGATTTGGGATATTTCATACTTCTATAGTTTGCACACATGAGAATCTCTCTCATGCCCCTCAAATCCCTGTGGTTGCTCAATGTACACCTCCTACTCTATGAGACCATTTAGAAATGCAGTCTTTACATCCATTCAATGGATCTTCAAACCCATCTTTGTTGCAATGGACATCACTGCCCTGATCAAGGTATATCTAGCAACCAGAGTGCAGGTCTCATCATAATCTACTCCTTCTACCTGTGACAAATCTCGAGCTACAAACCGAGCTTTGAACTTCTCAATGTTTCCATCAATAGCATACTTGATTTTGTATAGACACCTAGAAGTCAACATTGACTTCCCCTCAGGTCTCAGAACCACCTCCCAAACATCATTCTTCATGATGGAATTGTACTCTTCCACCATGGTGTCCTTCCAGACCTACTGACATGTTGCCTCCTCAAAGGTGGAAGGCTAAGACTCTTTGATGTTACTCACCATCACAAGATAGCTGCAAAACCTCTCTATAGGTTTACTCTCCCTCACAGCCTGCCTGGGATTCCCCATAAATCCTTGTGCTTCCATCAAAGTGTCTTGAAGCCACTTGGACTTCCTCTTCTCTGAAGTAGCACCATGTGGAGGAGACTCACCCTCCTCAATCCCACCACCTGAAGAATGTGTACCTAAAGATCATCACATGGTCATCTGAGAACTAGTAGACTGAGAAACAATACCCTGTCAACTAGTAACCTAAGGACCAGTAATCTGTGACCCTCTCACATGTGGACCAGTCATCCCTGAAGCAAGTGGTCTTGAACTCTATGTCACTATGCTATGTGAAGGACTCACCTGAATCTGAGGATTCGATTGCTCCCCCTGCTCCATATCTCATGACCTCTAAAAGGCTCTATCCTCCTCAAATATCACATCCTGTTGCACAACTGTCTTCCTCAAACAAGGGATGTATATGCAGAAAGCCTTTGAGGTCTCACTATACCCAACAAAGATGCCCTTCTCTATCATGGGTTCTATCTTTTTCCTCTTCTCAAAAGGGACATGTAAATAGGTAAGGCACCCGAAAATCCTAAAGTGCCCAACCTCAAGCTTCTTCCCAGAGACTCTATGTGGATTCTTGTTCTGCTGATAAACTGCAGTGTTGCATGCTTCAACCCAAAGAAAAAGTGGTAGCGCCTGATCATGTAACATGGTTCTCACAGCCCCAACAATGGACTTATTCTTCCTCTCAACAACCCCATTCTACTGCAGGTTGTAAGGAACTATCAATTATTTCTTAATGCCTTCCCTAGCACAAAATCCATTAAACTCATTAGAGGTATACTCGCCTCCATTGTCTAATCTCAACACTTTGATTTTCTTCCCAATTTAGTTCTCCACTAGAGCTTTGAACCCTTGGAGCCGTTGGAAGACTTGTCCTTTGGTCTTCATGAGGAAAATACAAGAATTATGAGAGAAGTCATCAATGAAAGTGACATAATACAAAAATCCACTCAAAGAAGCAGAAGACATAAGACCACATACATCAAAATGAATCATATCAAGAATACCTGCTACTCTGATGTCACTGCTTGGAAAAGTAGTCTTGGTGTACTTCCCAAGAGCACACCTCCTAGTGCTCTGTACTAAACTCTGGAACTCTAGTCACAATCTCTCTCAATATCCTCAGAGCCCCATGGTGCAATGGACCATCCTCCTATGCCATAACTCACAAAGGTCACTATTGTTGGTACTATGCATCAATGCTCATGCTGGCTGAAACATGAGCTTGTACAACTTCTCATGCCGAATCCCAATCACTTTGGCCGAAGTGACACAAGATCCCTTAGGATACAAGAGCACATGCCCATCATGGAACAATACCTCATATCCCCTATCCTCAATAGTGGAAACTGAGACCAAGTTCTTCTTCAAGCTCAGAACATATAGGACATCTCTCAACAACATGGGAGGTAGAGACTCCCTCTAAAATGATATTGTCCCACTACCAACTGCCTTGACCACTGAGTCATCTCTGAGCACCACCTCAATATCCACAATATCTGTAACATCGGTGAAGTACTAACAAACACATGTCATATGGTGGGAGGCACCACTATCAATGTACCAAATACTGATAGATGATGCTCTAGAGGAAAGACACACCAACAATGAATACTCCTTCTCAAACTTGTGTGTAAACTCCTCCACATCTGCTAAAGCTACAACTTGCTTCTTCTTCTTATTAGGACATTGTCCAACATAGTGCCCAAACTTGTGACATGCAAAGCACTTGACTTTACTCATGTCCTTCTTCCCTTCACCCTTCTGCTTGTTCCCTCCCTTGGAACGCTTCTTGGACTTGTTCTTGCCTTTAGATACAAGTGCCACATTCTCATCTTCATTACCTGTGGATGAACTCCCATGCACATATCCTCTTCGATTTTCCTCCTGAATGAAGTCATCCCAAAGACGATCCCACTTGGGAAGATTTTTCCTTGCCATAATTCCCTCAACAAAGACAACCCATTGTTTGGTTACCCCATTGTAGTCCTCACAAGTTCACTGTCAGCAACAACCTCCCCAATAACACCAAGTTCATCCTTCATATGAGTTATCTTGGTAAGATAGGTGGCAACACTTTTAGTCTTGGTCATTTTAATTCTTTTATAACTTTGGGAAATCCCTATATAT
>JZKD02S1819396.1:281313-296288 GCA_000966675.3 Picea glauca
ATGAGATGGCATTCGAATGGTTATCCTAGTACTGGATTCCCTGATATTTTGGGATCATTCTTATCAAAGTAACTAATTCATTCTCTCCTATATATTGAGGGAATTCTCATGGAAAGGGTTAAGAAAACAAGGTTAAGCAAGATTCATTGGATAATTAGTGAAAGAATTGGGTGAAGGATTGAAGCTTGAACAACAGGCTAGGAAAATCCAGCAAAGCCATCATAAGGGTTTTGATCTTCTTCATGCAAGTGAGAAAGTGTGTGTGTCAGAGCCAAGGGCCATCAAAAGGAAGTTTGCGACATCAAGGCTCAGGTTGCAATATTTACTTTCCATCAATATGATACAGTAATATGTACCTTTCCCATAAAGCTATTTCCACTTTATTGTATAATTCCTTGATCATATACATAGATTGACTGTTGAATAGATTGTGCTTTCTTCACTTTGGTTGGTTTGTGTTGTCTTGGTATTGACTGCACGAGAGCACTAGAGTGAAGTAGGAGCAACAAAGACCATAGGAAGCGATTATAAGGTATCTTACTCGTTCTTTCCTCCTAGTTAATTCAATGGTCAAAATATAGGGAAAGAGTCATGTTCTGTCTTTCTTTGTTCTAGATCCAGGTGGATCTAGGGAGATCGGTTTGTGTCCGCACTTACAGATTTATCCAATAACAAAATTGGCAACTCCACCCAGGAACATCCCATTTTCTTTGTGGCTTTTGATATTTGTTTTGTGGCCATTTTCTCTGGTTTCACTTTTCTCCTGTCCTATCAATCTCTGAGTCTCCAGACTATCCTGAGAGACCCTCTGGGTCCAGAAGCCTTTTTAAATTTTGCTTCATTTTTCAAATTTTTGATTATGTTCAGGCATTCTCACATTGTAGTTCATTACAGCCTGCGAGAATAGGTAGAGTTTGCACTCTGCCTTTAGGTTTCAGTGCGATATTCTCACACCCTGCTCAAGGGTCACCTGTGAGAATCAATGATTCTCACACTGTGTAATACTACCTACCTGCGAACTTGTTTTGTCAAAAATTTGGATTTGAGTTTTGGTCTTTCCAACTACCCAGAACAGTTTGATTGCCTCTTATGAGTTTCTTGGACCATTGATTGATGTATTTCTTGTTTTTGTTTGCATGCACGAACAGTCTTAGGGTTCCAAGGTTTTTCTTGTCATTTTTGGCTTGACTTTCGTTTCTTGACTTTTCTTGACAAAATCATTCTCTCTTCTCTCAGAATTTGAGTGTGTTTGATTAGTTAAGAATCAGTGATTGGTTGAAAGTTGAGTACTAGGTTTTTCTCATTTGCTTATTGGTTTGAAAGATCATTTTCGTTTGCTTTGAGAAGACTACTTTGGTTTTCTCTTTATTTTTTCTTTCATTGAAAGAGTTGATTAAGTTTTTCATTGCTTGTTCATTTAGCTTTTGATTTTCAGTACTCTCGCTGTCATAGTGTAGGTCCTTTTTGAAAAGTGAACAAAATTTTTTTTTTTCAAAAAATTCTTTTCGTTTTAGAAAACATTGCAAATCAAATTATTGAGATTGTTGAAGTTGTTGAAAAAGACACAATAGAGAATTGTTATTGCTTCATGGTTTGTTTTATTTACATTTTAAAGGAAATTTTTCATTGTAGTACAAGGTTGATCTGGAAAACTTTCTCTCTCTCCCATATACAGGATTCATTGAACGAAAAGTGATATTTTTCATTCTCATCCTTGCATTGTTGGGTCAGAGTCATACAACATAAGTTTCATTTCCGTTACCTTTGAGTAAACAACAACTCTTAATAACACTACGTAATCATAAAATTTATCTAGTAACTCTTTTCTAGGGCTCTATTACACCAACATTTTGCTAGGCTAGCACTTTGGAGTAGGAAGAGAGATACACTCTCCAAAAGCACAAAACACACAATAGAATCTTGTGCTAGGGAGTGTTAAATTCCATTTGCAACATCTTGTCCTGGGAAGCCCTTCTCACACAAGGGTCAAACATTAGGTCGCATTTATACTAGCAGAGTTACTCACCCTGCTTTTTTGGTGTCAGTGTAGAGATTGCACGTATTATGGGGATCACTTGGAAGGTATACCCAAAATGATGAGTGGAAGACTTTTGAGTTGATTGTGGGTTAGATACCCTACCCTTACATGTGGATTGGACTGTCGACTGTTCTCCCAGTCTTTATTGTTATTGGTGGTGACCTTAGTGGTCTATCTTTCTAGGTTCTTACCCAAGGTAACTGTGGAGTGAAAAGTCTTCACGGTACCTGGAATTGACGTTGACCAAACTCACTCGGGCTCCTTGGAGGGTATACCCACAATTATGTGTGGGAGCTTGCACCAGGGTGTAAGTCCATTAAGCAGGTCGTCAGCATAACTTTTCCACTCTAGCCCCACTCCTTCTCGTCTCATTATTGCGACGTTGGATTTCATCACCAACTAGTGGCTTCGAAATTAGAAGGTCTTGTTTGCTTGGTGTTGCTTCTTAGATTTTGTTTACTAGCGCGTGTTGTTTGTTTCTCGAAGTTGACCATAGGATTTTCTTCACGACGTTTTTCACTCGTTTACAATAGCTCCTCCACGTCGTTCATGTAGAATGCAAGGTTTATCTCCAGAACATCTGGAAGGTTCACAACCCTTGCCCACAAGCACACCTGGAGGCTCTCCTCGGCAGAGTGAAGTCCAAGTCGTTACCACACCACAAGTGGAATGAACTGACTCTCTAGAACATTTTCGAATTACAAATACTCGAGAGGATTTTTGACTTCCTAGTGATTCTCAGTGCCCTTTTAGATGACTGAATTATTCCAGAGAATTAGTTGTTACGTCTTCTAGATCACCCGTTGGGCCTTTTCTCGGGGTAGAAGGCCAAGATCCTTTTTGGTCCGCAGGTGATTTTCGAAGGACCCTTTTTGGTCCTGGTTCGCCTGTAGTCTCTGAAATCAACCCTCCGATGTTTTCTAAGATAGAGAATGTATCGTTGAATACCACTTATCACTTTACTGTCCCTGTCAAGATGGCCCATCTCACGAATACTATGAGTGTCACAACCGGGTTTACTACAACTGATCTTGCTCCTATAAACACACAGTGAACGCCCAATGTCACTCCGACACTACCACCCAGATACCATGCTTTGAATTCTTTGTTGAATGATTCTATTCCAACACCTCCGCAAAACCCATTCGGTTCTCCAAGTGGTCCTTATTTTCCTGGGCACCCTATTCCCGATTTTCTTCCGACACTCCCTTAATTTCCTTCTGGAAATCCTAATCCTAGTGGCACTATTCCTTCCATTACACCAAACTTGCAGATTCCCGTTGGTGGACAAGGTTGTACATTTCCACTTCCTCTTACCGGACACTTTCTAAATACTATGCAACCTTCTCCTTTGACACAACATCCGGTTGGAACTCCGCCTACGATAGGGGGACCAACCTCACCTTTTGGACAAAATATACCTCCCTCTTTGGCCCAGTATTGGAATTAGATGATACAAAATGTTCCTCAAACGACTGGGGGGTAGCAGCCCGTCCCTACTATAGGCCAACCATATCTAGGTATACCTAATCCAATTTGGGGTATGAATTCTCAATCTCATGTCCCCACTCAAGGTTATAATTCCTCGAGTTACTATCCTCTACAACCACCACCGAATCTGTCTGGGTCTTCTCATAATGTGCAGACTGCTTACGGTCCTACTGGTTTGCCTACTGGACTTCCATCCCAAAGCCACTAGTACCCACAGGTGAATCGACAGTTACCTTTTCTTGCTACTTTGGATTTTCCGGATTTGTCTAGGATTTTAAATGATCCTATTTGTCACTCTCCCCAATGGCCCACTATGCCAGCCAAGCTTCCTTCAGATATTTCTAAATTCGACGACAAAGTGGGAGAGGACCCCAACAATCACGTTATGACGTTTCACCTCTGGTGTTCATCCAACTCTTTGATGGATGACTCTATTCGTTTACGTCTTTTTCAACGAACCCTTATTGGTTCTACTGCGAAGTGGTATATTGAATTGCCCCGAGGTTTCTTCTCTAACTTCAATACCCTAGCTATGGATTTCCTTACGCATTACCAGTTACCGATCTGTTATGACACCGGGAATGAGATTTTGACTTCCTTCCAACAGACTAAAGGCACTCATATATCTGATCACATCCATGAGTGACGAAGGAGATGACGTCTCATTAAACTTGAACTCCCTGATCAGTTACTGGCAGAATGGTTTACAAAATCATTTGTGAACGAAATTTGTAAAGAGATTTCCATGGGTGGGTTTGTCACGGAAGAACAGGCTATAAGTCGTGCTCAGTATCTTGATCTCGTTTATTCGTAAACAGGAACACTTTATGATTTACTACTTGAGTTACCTCGTCCTAATGCTTCCAGCACTTCAACTACTCCAGCTGCCTCGCATGGAGCTGACGGTGTGATTGGTATTGCCCACACTCAATCACATTCTATTTCAATCACAAACACTAAATATTCTTCTTCTAATGTTCAAAATGCTCCGTCTCCTGCCACTCCCACCAGAAAAACTTCTGAGGTAAACGCTGTTCAATCTACCCTAGCCAGTAAAAACAAATCTAAAAAGGGGAGAGGCAAGAATAAGGAGGGTAAAAATAATCCTCAAGTAGAGAAACCTAAAACTACTCCTATTGAGGACCGGGATAAGTTCAAACCCCGATATCCTTGCCTTATCTGTGGTGATGATCACTACACGAAGGATTGTCCATGACGTGTCGAGGTCACTAAGTTCCTTCAGGGAGCCTTGAAACCACCTACACTGGTTGTCTTGTCCCAACCCTTCCCATCTCAGCAACAGGCTCAGTTGGTCATTCATGATCAACCATCCTCTTCTACGACATCATATGTTTTGATGTGTACTGGTGATTCTAAGCAGAACAACATTGCACTCACAACTTGAGCCAAAGATTATTCTCCATCTAAGGAGAAGGTTGATGATTTACCTCCTTCTTTGGTACAACCCTCTCCAGCGACTCCACCTACTAACGGTCCTCTTCATCTCGAACGACCAAGCCTCAACACAGTTTTGTGACACCCCCCTAAGGGTGTCGTTCAAAAATCGTCTTTCAATCCTCATGCTTGTGCGGCCCAGAACTACAACATTGTTGAATATCTAGCCCAAGCACCTTCAGCGATGTCAGCCCTTGAAGTCCTTCAATATTGTCCTGCACAACGGAAGGCACTGTTGAAAGCTATAGGTGGAATTGACCTGATAGATACGAATTTAATAGTATTTGACTTGGAAGATCACATTCCAAGGTTACCCCCTCAACTCACGTTTCAAATCCAAGTTGTTGTCTCTGACAAGAACATTTGTTGAACCGTTATCGACGAGGGTGCCTCAACGTGTGTTATGTCTCTTGCTTGTTGGAAAGCCATTGGATCTCCTCCTTTGAATGAATCTTAGAAAACTCTTAAAGCTTTCAATGGATTTGGTTTTAAGCCCTACGGTGTTCTCCCTTCATTGTCTATCACGTTAGAAGGTAAAACGGTCCAAGTTGAAGTGGAAGTTTTCGACGCTCCCCTTGATTATAATCTTCTGCTTGGACGCAGCTGGATCGATTCCATGCGTGCCGTGGTGTCAACACTTTTTCGTGTAGTACGTTTCCCTCATCATGGAAAGGTTTTTACTGTCGACCAACTCACCTTCTTCAATTCCGATACTCGCACTGGCAACGTACCGTTTATTGCTAAAACCCCGCTGGGTTATGAGAATGTTGGTGTAGGCCTTTTAAAGGAATCCTCGTTAATGGGTACTTTCCCCATTCGTCCGCCCGATGTTCCACGCCCGTCTGTTGCTTCTATCAACATGATCTCCACTATGCCTCACGAACTTCCTGCATCACCGAACCTTTGGATAGTCCCTGACCCTAGAGATCATTTCTGTTTCAACGACGTCATGCCGTTAAGTCCGGTTGAGTCTACTTATCATGCCATTAAATCAGAAACACCTTCTACCCCCTCTCTTGATGAGTTGTCTCCCGATCCTTTTCGTGTTATTTTTCCCACTGATGAGATGATCATGTCCATCATGGAGGACACTCCTTGGGATGATGGGCATCATCGTTCCATACTCTTTCTGGAACAACACACTCTTGAGAACTACTAACGGATTTTGACTCCGTCGACCGTTGTTGTCATATCGACCGTTCCCGGGTCTACACATGATGTTTTTTCCGAAGGGAACCTTAGTAATATCTCTCCCACGATTCCCATTGACATATCTGTTAAACCTGGAATCATCAAAAATGTCCATATTGGAGCTTCCTGTTCCCAGGATGAAATAGTCACCTATACCTCCCTGTTCAAAGAGTTTCATGACATATTCACCTGGAGTTACGAAGAAATGCCAGGTATCAACCCTGCAATTGTTGTACATGAGATAAAGACATACCCCAGCGCTAAACCCGTCCGGCAATGCCTTTGTCCAGTTCACCCACATAAAGCGGCTTCTATCAAGCTCGAAGTTGAAAAACTTTTGAAAGCTGTATTTATTTATCCAATGGCTCTTACAGAATGGGTTTCCAATCCTGTCCCAATTGACAAGAAAGGTGGCAGTATTCGTGTATGTGTTGATTATAGGGATATTAACAAATCTTGTCCCAAGGACAACTTTCCTACCCCCTTCGTCGATCATATTGTCGATGACTGCATCGGAAGTGAAATGTTCTCCCTCATGGATGGTTTCTCTGGCTATAATCAAATTAACATTGCTTCCGAGGACCAACATAAGACTGCCTTTATTTGTCCTTGGGGTAATTTTGCCTAGAGGAAACTCCCTTTCAGACTTAAGAATGCGGGCACAACTTTTCAACGAGCTATGTCTTATTCCTTTCATGATATTAGGCACATCGTTCAACCCTATTTGGACAATTTACCCACTCATTCCATGCACATAGTCGATCACCCAACCCATCTCTGGGCCATTTTCGTTCGATGCTAATTCTATCGTATACATTTAAATCCTCATAAATTCATTTTTTGTGTAGAATCCGACCATCTTCTTGGTTTTATAGTTTCACATCAAGGGATCCAGGTGGATCCTATTAAGGTTGAGGCGATCCTTAATCTCCCTCCTCCTTCTACACTGCGCCAGTTGCAAAGTTTGTAGGGGGAAGAAAACTTTCTTCGTCGTTTTATACCTAATTACGCTGAGATCACTCGTGGTTTTACGCGGCTACTAAAGAAAGATTCCAAGTTCATCTTGGATACCATTTCCAACAATGCTTTTGAAGCTTTGAAGTTGTCCCTCACGCGAGATCTGCTTCTCTTTCCTCCCAATTATAGTTGTGATTATTTCCTTTATCTTGTTGCCTCGGAGTACACTATTGGCATGGTTCTCGTCCAAGAGGATGATGCGCACGACGAACATGTTATTTATTACTTGATTCGAAGTCTCACAGCAACTAAAATCAAGTATCAACATGTCGAAAAATTGGCCTTGGCTGCCGTTCAAGCCGTCCAATGCTTCCGACACTATATCCTCTCATGGAAAACTATGGTGATTTCTCATTGCAATCCTATGCAACATATTTTGACACGTCAATTGCTAGGGGGAAAATACTCCAAATGGATTGTTATACTCTAAGAGTTTGACTTGGAATTTGATCGTGCCAAGTCAAAGAAATCATTAGTTTTTGCTGAGTTGATCTGTGATTTTCCTCACTCCGCAATGGAAAATGTAGCAGTTGATTCATTACCCGATGAATCTCTTTTCCTTATTAGCACTGGTGATCTTTGGTATGGGGATATCATTATATATCTCTAAACCCATACTTTTCGGCCTTTTTTGTCTAGTACTGAATGACGTCGCATACGTTATCAAGCTCATCAATACATTATCCTCGGGGATACTCTTTACCGTCGGGGAATTGACTTTGTTTTTCAATGTTGTCTAACATTCAATGAAGCCGAGAAAGCTATGAATGACTTCCATTACGGAGCATGTGGTGGTCATATGTCTGGGTATGCTACTACCCAGAAGATCTTACGCGTAGGGTATTTTTGGCCTTCTTTGTTTAACGATTGCATTACTGTCATTCAGAAATGCCATGCTTTCCAGACCTACAATCAGAAAATTCAGTCACATCCTGCTCCTCTTCATCCTATGGTCTCAGTTGGTCCTTTTGTGAAATGGGGCATCGATTTCATGACATGTCACCCTCACTCGGCCGGGGGGCATGGTTACATCATTGTAGCCATTGATTACTTTACGAAATGGGTCGAGGCAATGCCGACATTCGACAATACTGGAAAGACTGCAGCCTTGTTTCTTTTTAATCACGTCATAGCTCGTTTTGGTGTTCCCCAAGCTATCGTCACTGATCACGGTAACCATTTTTGGAATTTTATGATGTCTGAACTTATAGAGAAGTTGGGTCTTCGTCATGATAAATCAATGCACTATTATCCACAAGCTAAAGGTTAGGTCGAAGCGATCAACAAAGTTCTCATAACTATGCTTCGACGGATGATAGGAATTCATAAAACAAGTTGGCACACAATGTTGTTTTCAGCATTGTGGGCATACCAGACATCTGTTAAATCTGCTACTGGGTTTACGCCTTTTTGATTAGTCTATGGTGTGGAAGCCATTCTTCCTATAGAATGTGAGATACCCTCTCTGAAGCTAGTTGTTGAACTCCTACCCAATACTTTTTCTGAAGAAGAACGTCTATTGTATTTAATGTGATTAGACGAAACTCGACGTGATGCCACCCTAGTAATAGAAGCCCAGAAGAAACGTGTCAAGGCCCACTATGACAAGCATGTCAAGCCTCACGTTTTTTCCGAAGGTGATCTTGTTCTTCTTTATGAACAGGATCGAGATGTGTTAGGAGCTAGGAAATTCGAACCCATGTGGCAAGGTCCTTATATTGTTTGTCAAGTTTTGGAAAAAGGAGAATATGAGTTGGTAGATTACGATGGTATCCCTTTGAGTGAACCCAGGAATGGGTTGTACTTGAAGAAGTACTATGCATAAATCATATGTGCACAAGTACTTGTATTTTAATGTATCATACTTTGTGTCTGTTACTATAGTTTTCTTTTGTCATTATCTAGTCTCTTCCTTTATGTGATGTTGTGTTTGATTTCCAGATGTCGAAGTCTTCGCTACCCTATATTGGCTTCATTGATGGTGCTAGCCGTAGTACTCGGAACCTTGTTTTCGTTGCATGGGAAATCTATACCCCAACAAACGAACTTGTATCTTTACAAGGTGTGTGCCTCGGCCGTGCAACCAACAACATTGCAGAGTATAGCGTCGTTATTGAAATATTGGTTGATTCTATCTCGCTCAGAATTTGTCATTTGGTTGTGCGACTTGACTCGCAGCTTGTAGTACTACAATTAAGTAATATTTACTCTATTCGAAGCCCTACTTTGTTACGGGTGTATTTGTGAATTCGCCTCTTGGAACGTTATTTTGATCACATTGAATATCAACATATTCCTAGATGTCTAAATACATTAACAAATGCATTGGCTAATTATGTATTGGAAAAACATTTGAATCATTTATAAATCAAACACATCGAAATTCACACAATATAAAGTAAACCGGTAGAAGCCATTTGTATATATAACGATATAAAAGAGTTTTTTACAAAAAAGTTTGTCTGAAGACCAAAATGTCAAAATTGAAGCTTATAGCTTCTATAAAGTGACGTCATGGATGACGTTCATGGTAACACACGATTTCCCTAGCAACCCTACGGAGCAGTCGACTCATAGATGCTGATACCCCTACAGTATGACTCTAATCGCGTCGTGGAAGCTCTTCCAGAGTCATGTCTAGAATGTCTGCAGCCAGGCCCTCTAAATTCTATTCCACCACTTGATAATAATCAACATACTGTGGTGCTGCCACTACCTCTCCTCGCCGCTCGATGGGAGAAGTGCCAGGAGGTCTGTAAGGTCCAACATCTATGTTATCAACAAACGATTTTGTATTAGTCTTTGGACGAACATATAAAACAAAAACATTTGAAAAGAAAAAAAATGTGTGTACTTCTTACCAAGGTCTCCCCACCGAGCATCCTCTGGCAATGCCAAATCTAGATCTCCTTGGAAATCTAGCCCAGCATAACTGTATTCATCAACCATCAACATATGTGGTTGGAGTCAGTCAAAGAAAGTATCATCATATTTGATGATCGGTCCTGCTACGTTCCGGGCCATGAGATGACACCATCTCAGCATCCGTGGATCCCTGGGAGCTGGTAAATTCCATTCCACTTGTAGCCTCAGTAATGGGATCCACTCAGGGAAGAAGGATACCAGCAAAGATCCATACCAGAATTGCTTCAGGTTGCCATGTCTGCACTTGGTCAATTTATTTTTTATACTACGCAACACAACATCTGCCCAGTTGAACACTCGAGGCTCAGTACACTCAATAGCATACTGGAAGTAACTCTGTAATGCCATATGAGGAGTAGAACTCCTAGCCATCCGAGATATAGTGAATAGGATAGTACGGAGGGTCAAATCTTGTATCCCCCAAATCGCTACCTTTCCTTTCTTTCTCTCAGCCTCGGGAATGCAGTGTATGTGGCAATACTCACTCATCGGTAGCCCGCCACCTTTACTACCGTTCAGGCTCACTTAGTACCCTCGTTAGGACAATCCAGTCAAAAAGTAAATGTCCTCAATGTCTAAGGATAGTGTGTGGACCCCCACATGAAACACCTGCTGATCTGAGTCCCACATACGTACCAAGTACTCTAAAAGTCTTACCTGGGCCCTCATGCTAGGGATGCGAAAGTACTTCAAGAGCCCACAGTCTCTCAAAGAAGCTATGGTAGGAGGATGATTTTCGACCATTGCATTATCCTCTTCATGTTCCCTTTCGTGCCACTCAAGCACCATGTTGATGACCAATTATCTACATAAGGAACACAATAAGAGGATTAATAACTTTTTTCATGCTTTGGATATCTTTCATTGGCTAAAAATTTAAAAAACAATTTGGGCTTTGCGGTTCTCGCAGGTGCCCTGTGTGCACAGTGCGAGAACCTTGCAAGTGGCTTAAGACTCACCTGCGATAATGCATCATTCTCGTAGGCCCCGTATAGCCTACTTGCGAGAATGGCAACATGCACATAGGGTATGAAAAAACAACTTTAAACTGAGAATTTACCCAATGAAATTAAAAATTTAAACCATGAAAATGTCAAGGACGAAGAGCTTACCTTAATGTCGCAGATGGCTCACTGAATGGTCTCTCGTAGCTCCCGCAAATTGACGCCAAAATTGGAGGGTAAAAGAGGGTTTTTTTGAACTCAATAGTGAAATGGTAAAATGGTGTGGTAAAAAAGAGTATTTACTCATTTTATTTACTTTTACTATGTCATTTTGGATTTTTATGATTATTTATCGACTAAAACTTAATACTTAATGTCATGTTGAGTGTAACTCTTACAGGCGTGATGATTTTGATGATAAAATACGGGGATATGGACATATTTTTCTTCGTTATGGCGTGTTTTTGATTATTTTTATGGTTTTTACATAAAACCTCGAGCATCATTTTTGTCCGTTCTTGCACTCGTAAATACATGAGAACGCGATCGAGCATACTTTTATCACTTTTTAGGGCTCAACAAGGTTATACGAAAAAGGAACCCCCCTGGAGTCCTCTTTAAGCTCTTTTCAGACTCTCTAAACATGAAAAGATCGTTGAGCGACCTTGCTATTTTCACGCTCAATAAAGTATTTGAAGTACGCATCTGGTGAGTGATAATTTATCTCTTTTTCGGTCTCATACAGACTATTTTACGAAAAAGGAACTGAGAGAGTTCTCTTTTAAGTGTTTTTCCAAACTCTATAATCTTGAAAAACCTTCAAGTTTTCTATCTCTGGACTCATTAAACAAATATTGACAGACCCATGATGGGACCGAACCACTCCTTCTTAGGGTTCATTAAACATACTCCAAGGGACTCGTCCGAAGGATGAGCTTACATCAACAAGCATATGTTATCCTCCTCAAGCTTGAGTAAAAATAAAGAGGTACTTACCAGAAATGGTGGGGGAAAGTTTGGGAAAGGGATATGTTTTCATCATCATATTGATTGGCAGTAAGTGTCGCTCTTGAACATGACACCCCCTATTCATCATTTGAATCCGGTTTGGGAAATCCATTTGTCTCTCATTCAATTTATTACAAGGTCATTCCCTATGTCGTCTTTGAGTCAATGCTACCTTATCATTGGTCGTGTCATTCATATGTTCAAGATAATTCCATATTAAACCTATATTGAGTTGTCCATTTGCAGTTATCCATTCTCTCTGTGTCGACCTTCCTTGTGTCCAGTCCAATTCACATCATACTCTGTTCCAACTTCAAAATATGTTATTCATTTCATGTCATTGATGGGGGATACATCAAGGCCCTCCTGTGATGAGTTTTTTTCCATTGACTTCATCTCATTATCCGGAATCAAGACTTAGAAATTATTTGGTACCTTGGAGCTTGCATGCCTCAATGGCAGGTTTCCTTGCTTTCGATAGTGGGTTTACATCATTGACCCCTGATTGAAAGATTTCATCGGATGTTCGACTTCAACTCATTTATTCACACTCGATGGATTTTACTATGGTACTTTGGGAGTCATTGACATCAATGGTGATTTCCCTCGCACTTGTTAACGGTTTCATCAATGACCGGTAATCAAGTGGTTTCTACCATGTTTGACTTCAACACATGTAATCACATGGTTAGATTTGTACTTTGGGCGATGAAATTGAAGGCCCTGGATATCGTCTTTGTGATCCAGGTTGTGATGGAGTATGTATAATTTGTGACACATATATCCACTATTTATGTCTCATGGCTATGTCGTCTCGATTTAAAATTTTTTGCATAGATTCACAGTGTATTCCGGTGGCTATGCTACATTTTGACGGCATGGATCCATAGTGTATTATTGGTGGCCATGAACTAGGTATACAATGTTATCTATCTATGATCTGAGTATGGTAATGCCTACCTCAGGATTGATATATATGATATTCTGCAGATGCTTGGTTGTTCGCAGGTTTCTAATTAGATGTGCTCCTGGTTCTCGACACACACATGCAACTTACAAAGTCTATCGGCTGTCACTAGTTCCAACACTCATACTTTGGGGGGCATTCTATTACCCATGATTTTGGTCATCATGATGATGTATTGATGATGGTGTACTCAGGCTCTTCATAAGAACTTTCTTCTGAGAAAAGTTACTTTCTTCTCTTTCCAGAAATATCATTTTTGAAGGAGGTTCGCAGGCTACTAGTATATTTGCCTACGAGAATGCATGATTATCGCATGCTGCCTTAAGCCAGGGTGCGATAAGTTCACACTGTTTTGAACTGCTAGGGTTCTAACTCTTTCTAAAGAAAGGAAAAAGATGAATTCTCGATTCTTCTAGAAGGGAATCTTCTAGAAGGATGAGATGGCATTCGAATGGTTATCCTAGTACTAGATTCCCTGATATTTTGGGATCATTATTATACAAGTAACTAATTCATTCTCTCCTATATATTGAGGGAATTCTCATGGAAAAGGTTATGCAAACAAGGTTAAGCAATATTCATTGGAGAATTAGTGAAAGAATTGGGTGAAGGATTGAAGCTTGAACAACAGGCTAGGAAACTCCAACAAAGACATCATAAGGGTTTTGATCTTCTTCATGCAAGTTAGAAAGTGTGTGTGTCAGATCCAAGGGCCATCGAAAGGAAGTTTGCAACATCAAGGCTTAGGTTGTAATCTTTGCTTTCCATCAATATGATACAGTAATATGTCCCTTTTCCATAAAGCTATTTCCACTTTATTGTATAATTCCTTGATCATATACATAGATTGACTGTCGAATAGATTGTGCTTTCTTCACTTTGGTTGGTTTGTGTTGTCTTCATCTTGAATGCACGAGAGAACTGGAGAAAAGAAGGAGCAACAAAGACCATAGGAAGCGATTATAAGGTATGTTACTCGTTCTTGCCTCCTAGTTAATTCAATGGTCAAAATCTAGAGAAAGAGTCATGTTTTGTCTTGCTTTGTTCTAGATCCAGGTGGATCTAGGGAGATCGGTTTGTGTCTACACTTATGGATTTATCCAATAACAATGAGCACAATTAATCACCTTTTAATATAAAATTCTAATCTGATGGCTAACAATTGAAGATGTTGGCATATTCTTAGTCATCCTCCCAAATCAATGAATGTGATTTCTTCTTCATAACTTCCTTGCATTTTTTAATGCATCTGTTAACCTGTTTACCTTTTAACATTTACCTAATCATATTAAGAAATTACTATAGCACTATATGATTGCCACGTTTAAAGGATTAAGCTTTGGATTTAGCACGCTGGCTGTGTTGGCTGTAGATGCTCATTTTCTAACTGTGTGTTTCATTTTCTGTCCCCGCCTTTCGGTGTTCATCATCCACGGTTTTGAGTGGTTGTGCTAGTTTTAAATCAAAGGTCATTCCTTGATAAATTTGGAGGGTTGCGACTATTAATGTGAATGGTTACGAATGCTACTATTCATGTAAGACAGTTGTATGACTCATGACAGTGCACAGTTTGGACGATAGTGACATGTACAAAAAATGACGGCGCACAATAGATAGATCGTGGTTGTTGATGAAAATGTATGACAGGAGGACTTTTTATTTTGTAATTGAATATATGGACTATAATAGTCTTGTACAGTGAATCATATGGTAAAATATACGAATGTACAGTGGGGTACGGGTTTGCAGTAACTGGTTGCTCAATTTTCATTTGAATCGTAGGGATAGTACACTGGTAGTTTGAATTAATTTAGTTATGGTATGGAGAGCTATCAAAGATTGTACAATGGAATATGTGGCATATTCAATGGTTGTAAGGATATGTACTTAAATTAAACTGTATGACAATGTGAAGTTGGTAGCACACTATATCCTTCTA
>JZKD02S1819396.1:310952-364774 GCA_000966675.3 Picea glauca
TGAGTTTCTCACAAGGGTTTGTACAACAAACCCCCAAACTGAATGCTCAAGAGAAATAGAAAATGCTAATCCAAAACCAGAATGCCTAATAGGTGCACCCCATCTTCTTACTTATCCTTTTCCTTCTAATTCCCTATTAGGTTAGGTTAATTCCAATGTTTATTCTTCTTTTCTTTGTTTGATTTTTCTTTTCCTCTTTTCTTTTTCCTTTTTTAAGTCAACTTTAAAATATACCTTTTAACTTCTTGACTTTTTCCCCCCTTCAGTGTGAGACTATGATCTAGTGGGGGTGCCCAGGCCACTGAGTCTCCTCACTACCTCTCTAAGAGGTGGGGGACATTACACATTCAGAGGCACCGAGGTATTGATTCATCCTCGGGGGTCTTCACTAGACTCAGGAGAAGTGATTGGAGTAAGAGATGGGGATCTATATAGATTACTTTTTCAGCCACTTCTTGCATTGGTGGCTAGTAGCGAGAGCAACAGACAATTGTCTGAGTTATGGCATCGTAGGATGGACCACCTACATCATGGGGCTCTTGGAGGACTAAGAGAGGTTGTGACCGGAGTGCCATAGATCAACATAGAGAATCAAGATATTTGCAGAGGGTGTGCACTTGGCAAGTTTGTCAAGGCATCATTCCCTAGTAGTGATAACAGGTCAGCTGGGATATTGGATTTAGTACACACAGATGTGTGTGGGCCCATGGCTCGGAAGTCCTTGAGTGGTTGTGAGTATTATCTCACATTTATTGATGACTACTCAAGGAAGACTTGGATCTATTTCCTGAAGGTCAAGAGTGAGGTCTTTGCACGGTTCCAAGAGTTCAAAGCTCTTGTGGAGAACCAATCAGGAAAGGGGATCAAAGTCTTGCGGTCGGATAACGGGGGAGAGTATTCCTCGAGATAGTTTGTAGACTTCTATGCACAGCATGGCATCAGAAGACAGATGACCGTACCTTACAACCCCCAACATAATGGGGTTGTCGAGAGGAAGAACCGAGCCATTACCGGTGCAGCGAGATCCATGCTGCATGATCAGATTTTTCCTTTGTATTTGTGGGCAGAGGCATGTGCTACTACAGTTTATATGCAAAATAGGAGCCCCCATAGAATTTTGGGGAAGATGAATCCTAAGGAGTCCTTCATTGATAGGAGTCCCGATGTCGAGAACATTAGGATATTTGGGTGCTCGACTTTCTCTCATGTCCCCTCAGAGAGGAGGACAAAGCTAGACCCCACAACCTAATAGGGGATTCTAGTTGGATACTCAGAGGTGTCGAAAGCCTATCGCATCTACATTCTGCTACTTAGGAAAGTGGTGGTGAGCAGAGATGTTAGATTTGAGGAGGATAAGGCTTTTGCGAGATCTCTTGAGTCGAGTGTTGGAGTTGAGGATGATGCAGAGTTTCCAGTTGCAGTCTCAGAGGGAGCACAACCTTAGTCATCAGGTACACTAGTATTAGGGGTGACAAGGTCATCGTGCATAACTTCAGAGTCACAGTCAGAGCATGTTCAGTAAGATGGGGCATGGAATTCAGAGGGAGTACAGACTTCAGGATCGCAGAGTGTTGAGGCGAGTCCTGAGGCCATTACTCTTTGGTAGAGAGACCTTTTTTCTCCATTGACCACTTCATGGAAGAGGAGACCTATATGGTTTCAAGAGACCCTGAAGGAGGCCAGGGAGAATGTAGGGGAGCCCAAGAGCCGGATTAGAGAGAGAAAGGCACCAGTCAGATTGGGAGCATACTTAGCACTTGTGACGAGTATCAGGGATACTGAGCCATGGAATTTTGCGTAGGCAGTGGACCATCAGGTCTGGAGAGAGGTCATGGTCAAGGAGTGTGACTCCATTGTGTGCAATGATTTTTGGGATGTGGTTCTGAGGCTAGTGGGGAAGTCAGTTGTGACTTCTAGGTGGTTGTACAAGACCAAGATTGCTACAGATGGAAGCGTGGATAAACACAAGGCCCATTTTGTGGCACGAGGCTTCTCACAGATTGAGGGAGTCGACTATGATGAGACTTTCACACTGGTTGTGAGATACAATTCTATCAGGACTATCATTTCCATATCAGTAGAGATGGGTTGGAACATTCATCAGATAGATGTGAAAACTACATTTCTGAATGGATTTATTGAGGAGGAGGTGTACCTAGAGCAGCCACAGGGTTTCGAGGTGAGTGACATGGAGACTCACATGTGCCTTCTGAGAAAGGCACTATATGGACTGAAGCAAGATCCCCGAGCTTGATATTCACGGATTGATACTTATTTGCTTCAGATGGGCTTCGAGAAGAGAGATGCTGATCCAAACCTCTATTTCATCATTAGGGGTGAGGACATGCTCATTCTCATTTTGTATGTGGATGATCTATTCGTTACTGGAGATGAGGATCTCATAGTTGAGTGCAAGTTGGGAATTTCATAAGAGTTTGAGATGAGTGATATCGGATTGATGCACTACTTTCTGGGTATGGAGGTATGGCAGGAGGAGGGTCACATATTTCTTGGGAAGGGGAATTATGAAATAGATATTTTGAGTAGGTTTCAGATGGAGGATTACAGACCCATGTCGACACCTATGATCACCAACTGGAAGAAGCTTAGTGCTTCATATAGCCAGTTGGTGGATGCCACAGTATACAGGCAGTTCATCGGTTCACTTATGTATCTGGTTAACACCAGACCAGATATATGTTTTGCCATGAACACACTCAGCTAGTACATGGTTGAGTCGAGGAGTGTTCACATGGTTGGGGCAAAACACGTCTTGAGATATGTTTCTAGGACAGTGGACTTTGGCCTATACTATGTCAGGGGAGATGGAGTCAGTTTGGTTGGCTACACAGATTCAGTCTGGGCAGGATGCTTTGCTGATAGGAAAAGCACCTCAGGGTGTTGCTTCAGTTTGGGGTTAGGACTAGTTTCTTGGTTCAGCCAGAAGCAGAAGTTAGTTGCTTTGAGTTTGGCCGACGCAGAGTATATGGAGGCAAGTCAGGCCAGTTGTGAGGCCATTTGGCTTTGCAAGATGCTGGATGGTTTATTCGATCAGGAGATGTCTCTGACTATCATTCACTATGATAATCAGAGTTGCATAAAACTCTCTAAGAATCCAGTGTTTCATGACTGGTCAAAGAATATTGATATCAGGTACCACTTCATTCATGACTGGGTTCAGAGAGGGGTAGTTCAGTTGCAGTATATATCTACAGATGATCAGGTAGCAGATATTCTCACCAAGGTCTTACCACGGGGCAAGCATGTCTTCTTCAGAGACAAGATGGGTTTGGTGAGGAACACGTTCCTCGGTAAGAGGGAGTGTTGAGATTTTTACCTTGGGAGGTGTTCCCCATGTGATTTTGACCTCCTTAGCACATGAGGGAAGGACATGACACTTTGTACCTTGTACTTTTGTCTATTTTCACTTTGACTTTGGTTAAAGTGAAATTTGGTCACTTTTGGCATAAAGTGATTATTAATTCACAAAGGGGTGAATTTGGAGACATAAGTGGACTTAGGAAACTTAACCCAAAGTGGGTTTGTGACTTAAATATGTTTGTGGATGTCTCAACCATCGATTAGATGGAAGATGATATGATCTCAACCCTTCATATTTTAGGTTTCCTAATTGATGTCTAAGAGGGGCGCAAAGGGACAAGGAGGGCGCATTCTTCATTGCTTGGTTTGCTCATTGTGAGAGGAGTACTTCTTGGATGGAGATGAGGTCAGTTTTGTGAGGAGAGTATAGCTAGGGTGCTTTCTTTCATGGAGGGAGGCTTGCCTTGTATGCCTTATTTTATTTACTCGAGGAGTTGTACTTATGAGGAGGGCGCATTTCCAGATTGGGGAGCATCAACTGTAGAGAAACTTATAGCCATCAGATTGCAGTGAGATCAGTTGCAGAGGGTTTCCATTCAGCATAGATTCATTTCTATGGAGGGGTTTCTAGATTTGAGCTCACAATTGGCAGTTGGAGTATATTCAATGGTTCTGGCAGTTTGCATGAGGGGCGCACCATTATGAGGTGCATTTGTTGATGTAGAGCTTGTATTTCAACTCAGCTAGAGTTTCTATTGTATCAGGTTCTTTCATATATTGTGTTTATTGTAACCCTTCTTCTTCTTTCTTCATATATACACACATATCTCAGCCTAGTTTTCCCCTGGGGGGTTTTGTCCAAGGTCATTTTGACCAAAAATACTTGTGTCTACAAATGCATGTATTAGTTCTTAGATCTGTTCATTTTCAGCAGTAAACAATGTATTAGGTGTGTTATGTTTATTTGAGTTGCATGTACTAATTTTCTGTGACAAAAACGACATGCTAGAGCACCCAAATTGAGAACATAATTGTAACAAATCAGCAAAGTGTATTTGGACTATTGGATGTTATAAAACAATAGAAAACTAATTAACTTACAGTTGAAACTTAGAGCCTTTCTTTGGTTAAAGACATACCAAGAAGGAAAAATGATAGGACCTGGATATTTCACAATAGGATGAAAGGAAGACCGCACCACTAGCAGACACACCAAGAATATTTATCGATGGTATGCCTTTAACATTTGTCCAACCATCAGATACAATTGATACCCCATGTCAGTTCCAATCATTTGTAAATTTTCCTAAACCACCTTGGATTTTGGCTCTTTCCCTATCAAGTCCCAAGGTTCTAGCTTTGACATACCTGGTGCTCTTATATCCTTTACGGGCACCATTGATGGCTTGTACCATTTCATGCCAATATGGTGAGAGAAGAACATTGAATGGTATACCACATGCATAGAAAAACCTGAAAATTTGTGCATCCACATCATCTCTACAACCTTGGTCAAGGAAATATGATAGCGTTCATGCCTTGAAGATGAAGGCAAGAATGCACTAGCATGGGGGGATGCAAATCGACTAGTGAACATTCTTTGTGAACACTCATGTTCAACCCTTAATCTTTTGGATTTTTTTTGTGTTGCCTCCTCTTCCTTTTAGTATTTAAGTTTGTCTTTGGGTGGCACTTCCACACAAGTTTTGAATTTACAATCTTACCTTCATCCCAGTGCATAAGCCCACATAGATTCTTTCTCACATGGGTATAGGAACCAGTGTAAGTTGTATGACAACGATGGCATGTAAATTTTGTGGTTCCACCCCCTTTCCCTCCCCAAAGCATTGTGACATACTTCCACACTGGTGTTAAAATCTCTTTCAGTTTTTGGGGATCATCACTATCATTTTCATTTTCATCATCCCCTTCCATTCCTTCCTCCTCTCCATGGTATGCTCTGTTCCCTTCTATTTCTTCATCACTATCATGGGTATTTCAAAGTACTCCAATTCCCACCACTATCATAATAAAAAATGGAACCAAAATGACATACCACATTGACATCATCATCATGATTCTTGAACCTTGATAATAACTTGCTACTTGCAATAGAATGATGGAGGAGAAATGGGAAAGATTTGGAGAAGAAAACATTCAAATATTCAACATATCATAATATACTAGTTTACAACACATGGATTTATTTTTTTAAAACAAGAATGGGCTTAAGAGCCTTCCTCTTTAGCTTGCCAATGGTGGTTGAATATGACTACAATAACCTTCAATCTCCCTTCCAAGCTCTCACAAATGTCAGCCTTCAATCTCCCTTCCAAGCTCTCCAATCTCTCTTCCAAGCTCTCCAATCTCCCTATGGAAGCCTTTAACATTCCTTCCAAGCTCTCCAATGTCTCTTCAATCTCCCTAAAGCAGCCTTCAATCTCCTCAAGAACTAGCAAGAATCCCAATCAAAACCCTCCTAGCAAAGATGAGTGAAATGAGTTAAATGAGAAATAGAATGAGAGAAAAATGCAATGAGTGAGTGTTTTAATCCCTCATAAACCCTACCCATACCCTTTCCTCCCTTTTGGAACCCTGTCTTGGTTCCAAAACACCCTAAAAAAGAAAACAAAATCGCCCAAGAAGGCCTCACGCGCATGAGAGTATATGGGAGCACTCAGGGAGCGTTTTTTCCATGTGGGAGTGTCCCGACGATCCAGAAGCAATTTGGGAGCGACACTCCGAGAGCACTCCCTGAGCACTCTCAAATCAAGCAAGGAGTGTTCTATTTTGGTTCGGAACATTCTCCCTTAATACACTCCCTTTGGGAGCGCAATTCAGGAGTGGCGATGAGGGGGGGAGGTGCTTCCCCATAGAATAGTTTGAGTGCTTCCTAACAAGAATAACAAAATTTGCTATATATGTGTGTGTGTGTGTGTGTTCACAACAACACTTTAAGTAATCAGATATGCATTGATACAATACATATCTCATTCAGACTCTGTCACTTGTCTCTTGTACATTCTCCATAGCATAGTTTAATACAAGGATCCAACAAAGAGAATAATTTCATGACATCTTCCCAACCACAATGACAAACTTTGGTCAACTTCAATGTCATAGGTGATGAACAACTATTTTCTAGTCCACCTAATTTATGCCATTTTATTTCAATTATGTGGATAAATAAACTTCAACTAAGTCCAACAAAGTTGAGCTTTAGAGAGAACCTCCAAAGTAAACAACATTTCTTGTCTCTTTTGTAGTAATGATATACTCTTAAATATTCTCTCTTATCATCTTTTCCATTTAGTTTTATGATTATACTTGGGTATATTTTTTTCAAGAGATGCATCAAGCACTCCCTCATCTGTTGTACTTTACATAATGATTTTTCCATTTGTCCCATTGACCACATTTTGGTCGCAATAGGATATTAAAATGGTTTCCATTTCAATTTCAATCTCAATATCTATATAACTGTCAAACATATCTTTTGAGATTGCAAAGTTGCCAGAGCATTTTGGGAATGGGATACCAATGGCATGTCATTTTCTTTGTCACCGAATTTTATTGGAAAGGAACCATTCTTGGAGACATATGAATGATTATACAACGTGGTAGAGACTTATGCAATACCATGAGATTGGTAGGGATCTCCTTTTTATGTAAAATGATATGTTGTGCAATGTTTAATAGGGATGTATCGTCGTCGTATTTGGGTGATATTAGAACATTCAAAGGAGAATTGGTAGCCTAGATTTCATGGAGAATTTGTATTTCCCATGAGGAAGAAAATTCTCTTAAGAGTGGAACCAAGGAGGTTGTGGTGTCACTCCTTGCATATGTAGGGAGGGGTAGTCAATATAATTGTATAGCCTAAGTTGCATGAAACAGGGAGTCTGGGAGTTTCCAAAATGGGTATGCCAGGAAACACGACCCTCCAAAAATGGTAACACCAGGGAAAACACCATATATATGTGTGTGTGTGTGTGTGTGTGTGTGTGTGTGTGTGTGTGTGTGTGTGTTTATATATATAAACACATTATCTTGCAAGAAAAACATAATGACACACATAATTGACATAAAAAACCCTAAACGAATAAAATACATGTATGAATGGTTTGTTTTTCTTAAAAAAGGAAACAACAACAAATTTAATGAGTTTTGGGGGGGGTCGTGAACTGCTTAGACACCCATATGGGCCAACAAACAACCAAAACAACGTTGAAATGTCATCCATATGGACTAAAACACTGTCGTTCATAACGTACAATGTTTTGTATTCACGAAACACCATACAGTACGATCAGTGACATTTCGGTCGGGTTTCGTACCCGTTTCGGTGTTTCGTCGAGTTTTTGGTACCAGAACAACACCTAGTTGGATGTTTCTTGCAATTTAGTGTGCAACCCGACCCAATGATGTAAACAACAATAATGAAATATACAATGCATTTATGTAATAATAAAACTAATATTACAAGTTACTAAAAAGAATTGTCAAAACAAAAAAAGGTTATCAGACCTAAGATAAATTTGTAAATATTGATAATAATGCTTAGTGGGAATTAATCCACAAGAAATATTTTCAAATATCATGCATCAATTCTAACCAACAATGATTAACATTCACAGAATAATATGCAAAACTAGAAGCAATAAGAAAATATGTGATGGCCATTAAGTAAATTCACCCTAATCAAACACGACCCATAGATCATGCTAAGGATACTTCCTCTACATGTACAGACTTATTTACAATGTCTATCTTCATTGAATTAACTATTTTTTAGATATCTGTTTACCCCTCATACTAGTGGTGACTACAGAGATCATGTATTGAGGCCCACAAGTAGCATACATAGAGTGTCGAGAGCTAGATTGACTAGCATAGCCCCGTAGGGCCCTTCCTATTCATTGATGCACCATCATACATCACCAGCAGCAAATCAACATCCATCACACTGGCCTGGCCCAGAGGACAACAAATATTGCTTCATGAGGTAATAAACCCGGTATCGTGGTAAGTATCATGCTAACAATTGGTGCATTTGAACATGTTACAAAAAATTCATTCTTGATTACAGAATGTTTGCTTGGAAATTATACTCTTTGCCTTATTTAACCTTGGTGGGTGTCATTTCGTCCTAGTAAGTTGATCACCCTTGGAAATGAGGTACTACTTGGGGTTCCTTGAAGAGTCATCATCCATTCCCGATCATACTTATCACCTTCCATCCTCTTTCCATTATGTTTTCTCATTTTTGGGATGTTTGGGTGCACTGACCCAAGAAGGGCTTGTACCTCATTTCATGGGAAGAAGGGGTTGAAGGCCTAGAGGGAATGTAGCTGGCAAAAGATAAAAGCCAAAATTATAACCTTCTAGATTCTCACCCAAAGAGGTCTTGAGAACAATGAAACATTTCTCTTAAAATAATTGAAAACCTACAAAAGAAATTTCACATTATATAGATGTCCCACGTGTTGAGGTGTGTACACGCATGTGGTGTCCCTTTCTTTCCATGCATATGGCACTTTGTGTACCTCTAGCTTCAAGTGACATTGTGATAATCCTTTCAAGTCTTATGTTACCCAATTGTTCTGGACTTTAATTAATTAATGGAAAATAAATGGGCTTGGAAAAAGGATACATTGAAAATGAATGTGCAACACACCCTTTACAAAGGCACCCATAAATGAGATAATACGAACCCTTGTATGTCATGAACCCCATGCCTAGAATTTTTACCCCACTGCACCTCACACTTATACATGACTTATATGGGTTTCTCTTGGGAAAAACCCTTGACTTGAGGATTGAATGGCCCAATAGGATTCCTTCACACCCCTCCCACACCTAAATTTAACAAATTGTATAACGTCTTTGAGCATTTGTTTAGTTTGAAAAGGGGAGTTTGATGCACATTTTCGAGTGGTTTAATTCTTGGCATGATTCTTGTGACTTATGGACCCTTGGAGGTCATACCTGTTTGTTTTTGCAGGATCTTGCCTGGTGGACAGGTATTCATTAGGAGATGACTTATTCAGACCTTCATGGAGGCTTTGGAGCCCAAGGATGGATGCATAAACCCCACGTCTGGGGATAGCTTGTGATTACCAGTTGCATAGTGAAAACAAAATTTGTTTCCTTTGGAGGTACTCCAGCATGGCCCGAGAGAGAGGTTCCCATCATCCCACACTTGGACACTAGCCTTTGGAGGCTTAGACGTCACCCTATGGCCCATGACATCAGCTAGGGCTAGGGTTCAATGGATGCATGACGTGGGAGATGCTTGATGAGGATTTTGAAATGTGTGGGCATGGTTATTGGCCTTAGGATCCCTAGTGATTCACCTTCCATCTCAACATCCCTCATTCTGAGCCTAACATCACCCTAGAAGGGATGGCGTCTCCCTTTTTAGGGTGATTTTTATGTAAATTTTGGATTTTTGTAATTTAAATGAGCAAATTCAGAAGTAGGCTCAGATTTGTGAAAAGACCCAACTTTTGATTAATAAGACTAGGATTTCCCATATAAATATGGCTAGCCTAAATAATTTTATCATCATAACTTTTCCTCACAAGAGGCCTCTTGGTCTGAAATTTTCACCCTATTCATGCTACTTGGTTGAAATTACTAGTGCGCACCTTCTTGGAGAGGCTTCTTTGGATGTTACTTGGATTTTTTTGGTGGTAAAGTGCTAAACTAGAGTTTATTATTGATTATTCTTAGTGAAAGTAAGCAAATTATGCAACTTCTTTTATGTATTGAATGTTTGTGGTTAAATTTTAATTGCTTCATATTGAAGATTATGAAATTGCTTGTTGTAAACCCTAGGAAAGGAACATAAGGTACTTCTTCCTTTCTCTAAGCTTATTCCACTTTCTATTTTGTCAAGGATATCTTATCTAAACTAGGCTCCTAAAGACCTAAGGAACTAGCACTTTAGAAGCCCTAGTTTAGAGGTTTGTTGCAAGTATATATTTCAATAGTTCAAGGAGAGAAGGTTACGCTAGGGCCTAAAAGGTGCTTATTCTCTAGTGGAATCCATATTTAAGAATTGAATGCTAGAAGCCTTGAAGTGCCAACACTTCTAGCATTTATCTCTTTGTCCTTTGAACAACATTATCATTGTCATGTTTTCTCCAAGATAATTCACTACTGTAATTGACTCCATAAGCCTAAAAGGTACTGATTTCTATGCTCTTGTGGATGAATGTGATCAAGCCAACTCTCAAACTCTATTCTTTGAAGCTTATACTATCATCTCCTAACCCTTACTTATCCTAAAACACTAACTTAGTGGCTATTGTTGCAAAACACTGCTATAGCCAGCTTAAATACCGCTAATTTGTTGCATAAATAACATTAATGGCTAGCTAAACTTACCAGAATTTGCTTGTAACAATTGTTAATCATTCTATATGTTATCACACAAGTTGTAGGTTGGGAAAATCTTGACCCAACCACTAAATGGTGACAACTAAGAGGTCACCTATCCATTGTCACCTTAGGCAGGTGTCCCCGTCACTTTAGAGGTGAGGTAGTCACCTCAAGGGGGGAATCCTAGTGACCCTAGGGGGATTGAGACAGAAAGTGATAATTATGAAGTGGATGTCCCTAGAGGTCAATTCTATATGATAGGAAGAGCTTGCAAAGGAGTCTTGGGAAGGTTTAAAGGTTTCCAAAAGAGTTGAGTGATCTGCCATGTATGAATACCTTCCTAAGACACAAAGAAAACCAAGAAAATGATGTAATATGTTAGTTGGAAAAGAAAGTTATGCTTTCTGTTCCTAATTGCAGAAAATAAAATGATATATATCATCTCAATAAAGATAACAAAGGCTGCAATGTAAGTGCTAATTATATGATAAATAAACAAGAGATAAAGCTAGTGAAAGCTAGCCCAACTCACCAATGATCAAGCAATAAGTTTAGCACAAAAAGCAAGGCTGAAAAAAAACGATTTCTGCAGTGATATTATCATCCTTATCGCTGTTGCAAACCAATCATAAAATCAGAACAAACAGCCAAGTGAAACCACCACTAACTAGCCCAATAGGTGCGCTAGGCTTAGTAGAGAGTTAGGGTAAAGTTAGGGATAAATCCTAGGGTTCGTTTAGGAGTTATTAAGTGTTTGAGAGTTAATTTTCTGCAGCCCTAATGATTGTAGGTTATTTTTGTAAGAGCAGAAAGAATTTATGGTTGAAAGGGGACATCTCAATGAGGCAAGGGAGCCAAATGATCAAGGAACACTTTCCCAAAGAGACAACTTTAGAACTTGAAAAAATCACGTTTACCAAGGCAACAATTTATTTCTCCAATGCAACAAGTAAATCACTAGTGCCTTTAAAAATTGGGTTAATGGAGTCAAGCAAAGAAAKASCTAGAGGTACTACCTCCTTGSGGGTKTAAATCCTCTTACTCCCCAAGGMAAGTATCTCTAGCTAGGGTTTGAGCTAAGAGGGTGTATGCCTTTATACTTCTCTTAGTAAACCCTAGTTAAACCAATAACATGTAAGCATAAAATGGTGGAGACTATGGTGGGGGTGTATGCCCTTATACTTCCCACCAAGATCTAGAAAAATAACCTTGACTTGAATAACAATAATAGTGCAATGCAAAAAAGCTTACCAATTCAAGGAAAAAGCTAAGACAGACCACCATAAAAGCTAGAAAAAACCTTCAAGGCTAGTGCATCACTTGCATCAACCAATAATCCAAGAAATAGCCATAGACAAGAGAACAAGAGAGAGAGCTACCCAAAGAGAGTGAAAATTTTAGTCGAAGTACCTCTCACAAGAGGGAGAGTTATGGTAAAATGAGATCTTATGATCTCCTATTTATACAAAATATCACTAAGATAGTTTGTCCACATAATTAAGGGTAAACCACAAGACTAGGGATCAACAACCTTAATCTTGTCCCTTTCACAAAGTAATATTAAATAATTCATTTTAAATTCACTTTTGCACAAAGAAAAACCCTAGTTTATATGGATGTCACCCCTTTAGGGGACATTTTGGCACTACGAGAAGGTCGTTGGTGATGGAGGAGTGTAGAAAGGCTTCCCAAAGCCATATGTCAAGCATCCAAATAACTTCCTTCATGGTCAAAGCCTCAAACCCATCAAAACATCCTTGTGCATGTTATCCCCACTTTTTAGGGATAACTAGGAGATCATGTCTTGGGGCCCACAAGTCCTAGACATGGAATACCGAGAGCAGGATTGACCTGAGAATGGCCCTGGAGGGCCCACCTTTTCTTATTCCATCATCCTTATCTTGTCAACAATAGTAGCATCCATCACCATCGACTTGGTCCTATATCAGAAAGAGTTCTTTCTCCATGAGGTAATTGGTCCAGGTATCATGGTATGTGTCACCTTTGATCATTAAAACCTTTAAATATATGCATATGATTCCTTTTATTTCTAACAAATGCTTGGATCTTACATTTTCCCACTTGACCATGTTTGGGGGGATTGACAAGGTGTCCTAGCAAGCCTTTGTCCATAGGTTTTTGTTTTCCACTTGGGGGGAATTCTGAAAGGCCATCGTCTGCTCCCATCATAACACCACTATTTCATCTTATTTCCCGCTCATTTGTCCCACTCCCCTTGTCCGGGCATTGGGTTCACCTATTTTCAGGATTGCACCTTATCTCGTGGGGAGAAGGGGATAAAGGCCTAGAAGGTAAAAGTAAGTTGATAAAAGATAAAATCCTAAGAATAAAACCTTGAGATGCTTTGCCCAGGGATCCCTGAGAAAGAAATAAAAGGCTTCTCAGCAAGAAACTAGAGGGACCCGGAAGAAAATAATAAAAAAAGACCTAGTCAGAGGATAGGGGATCTCATCATGAGCCAACCTATTAGGTCCATGGGTACCTAGCAGTATGACATTGCCACCAGCTGGTTACCATGCCAGGGTAGTGACTCTTGGCTACATGGCCAAGGGAAAGGGGGTCTCATCAGGAGCCATCCTTTTCATTTCTGTGAAAGTACTTGTGGGTAACGTTGCCACCACTGGTCACCACACCAGGGCAGTGTCCCCTGATTAGCTCTTGAACAAAAAGAAAAAGAAAAGAAATAAAAGAATAAAAGAATAAAGCCAAGAATGGACTTGGACAGAGTGCATCTATGGAAGGTACAACTCGCCTTCTACAAAGGCACCCATAGATAACACATTGCATCCTTGGCCCTCACTGCACACACATTCTTGGAATTCCCTTAACCACATCACCTACTGACATGGTTTTGATGAGGTTTTCTTCTGGGAACTCACCTTTTCTGATGGACACTAGCCCAATAAAACGTTTTGTCTTTTCCTCCATATTTGTATAGCGAGCTTGTGTAATTTATTTGAGCTATTGACAAATATATTAGGGATTTTATGCATATGTTTAATAATATTAATGATGAGATGTGATTGACATTTCTATGATCCCTGTAACTGATGAGCCCATGGAGGGCGTAGCTTTTGATGTGCAGGACCATGCCCGACGGACATGTACCATTTGGACCGATACACATGGGGAGATGATCAATTTGGACCTCCATGGAGCTGAAGAGCCCACCAGATGGATGTTGAGACCCCATCAGGGGGTAGATAGGTCAGAGGATGATCAGATACCTTGCATTAGAGAAGAAGAGAACATTCCACCAAAGGCACCCCGACACTCCTTGGCCTAGGGGGATTGACCATCTTTCAGAGGGACGTTGGCTCTAGATGGCCCAGGACGTCACAAGGAGGCTTATGATGTCATCATGATCATGTTGGTAGATGGACAGGGTAGTTGGCACATGTGGCAGCTTGGAGGATCCCAATGAGGGCTAACGTCTTGCTTCAGGAGGCTACATTTGCCATGATAGGGGCTAACGTCACCCTAGGAAGGGGTGATGTCTTACCTTTTTGCTTGATTAGGGTTTTAGTTTAGCATTTAATGTAAAAACAATATTGTTTTGGTATTATGGTCTTGTCGGCCTTTTTATGACTTAAAAAGTAAATTAGGTCATTGATACACTATATATTGAGGGTTTTCACTCTCATTTTATCATCACAACTCATTCACTCCATAGGGAGGACATAAATTTGCACCCTCTCTTGGGTATTTGGCTGGATTAAATGATGCACACTTGTTGAAGGAAGTGATTTTTGGCATTTATTGTGTTTCTCTTGAAGGAAGGTGTTACAACTAGGGTTTGCATAGTTATTTCTTGATGAATTGTAAGTAGTTTTCTGCAAAACTTCTTGAACGAATGGTTGTAGATTAATTTCTTGCATGTGTTTATGAATTTTTCTAAATCAAAACCCTAGGTGACAAGCACACAAGTAGGTTCTTGTCTCATGTCCCCTGATAGAGAAACTTTCAGCCATTGAAGAAGGAAGAAAGAGCCTAGCCATAGCTAAATTCTTATTTCTTCTTCGTCTTTGCTAGTCGTACCAATTGAAAGCCAAGAAGAGTGAGACATCCCTGGCCTAGGTCCACTACACTAGGGCCATGCTCTTTCTAGGTTTTGCTGAAAGGCCTTGTTGTAGCAACACCTCACCTCATCAAACCCTTTTGTTTTGGTTATATTTTTATTCTTGAGCTAGTTGTTTTGCCGGGAAGGAGGAGAGATCGCGATGCCTTGATCACGATGCCTTGCTTTAGCAACACCGGAGTGAGCCTCTCTCCCCTAGGGTTTTGATTTTGAGGCCTTTCCTTTGCAACACCTCAAAACTCTTCCCTCTAGTCCTTGAAATCTTGCCTCCTTCAACTCTTGTGTCCTTCACTTATGACTCCATTAAACCCTAAGGCACTGATTTGAAAGTCCTCTAATGTTGAAGTGAAGTTGATCAAACAACTCTCTAAATTCTTTAAATTTTAAAGCCTAACCTACTAACCCTAAGTTGTTGACGTCATCATTGGTTATTTCATATTTAATACAACAACGTTTTGTTTTATAAGCAATTGAATGGTGATTTAGGCATTGAATGAAATAAAGTGTTGATTGGTTATAATAAATGCTACATCGTTCCAGTATTTATTGATAAAGTGACATTATTTTCATTTCTATATTGATAAACATTGACTTAGTCAATATTTATTTCCATATTGCTTATATATATTTATCAGATAGTCTTATGAAGTACTAACCCATTCAAATATAGCTTGCATATATTTGTTTTATGTTGTCTTGTTACAGGCAGGTGTTCTTCATTGGGGATTTACTTTATTATGGGTTGTTTAGCCAAGCCTTTCTGTTTGGGTGGTGACTTGTGAAGGAGAAAGTTTGTCCTTATCTCATTATCCTTCTACCTCCTCAAAACCACAGGTCACTGGGGACGTCTCCCCTGGGCCTAACCTCCCTAAATAGAAAGAACCTTCCCATCGTGGTGACATTGGGTGGGATAGGTTGCTGTTACAATAGTTTGACCCACAATACTCAAGCCTTTTATCCTAACTACAAACTACGCAATAATAGTGCCAATGCATGTTAACTCACCACCAAAGCCTAACCCCCCTAGGTGATGTCATGCCTCTAAAGGTGACGCTTTGCCTCTCCTAGGCAAAACGTTTGGCATGTGGGGGCTAGTTTGTTTCGTCCAAATCATCTTCTAGGCCATCAAAGTTTGATCTCTCTCATCTGACATGCGGGCCCTTGGCATCCACCTATGGGCTTCAAGCCCCATGGAAGCCCAAGATAAGCTTGTTCTTCCAAAACTATCCACCAACTAGGTCCTATAAAGACAAATAAGCACGCCCTCCAAGGATATCAAGTCATAACATCATGATAAGTTAATCCAATCAATAAATGAGCCACCTAAGCATGTGCATCAAAGATCACTATGTCAAACAATTAAGTGATCAAAGACATTATGTGACTTGTCAAGCTTGAATATGGGAGGGTTGAAAAGGTGTCATATTTGGTAGATCTTTCCCTAGGTCAAGGAGAGTTTCCAAGACACGCCTCTCTAAACTATGTAAAGTGGGTGAAGTTGTTAGGGTCAAGACTCAATGGGCATAGGGCTCATGACATACAATAGGTCATAGTGTCTCATTCATGGGTGCTTTTGTAAAGGGTGTGTGGTACCTTCGTTTGCAATGCACTTTTTCCAAGCCCATTGTTTTTCCATTCTTTCATAAATTTAAAGAAAAGTTGAAGGCCACTACCCTGGCATGGTGTCCAGATAATGGCAGTATCACCCACAAATACCTGGTGGAAAAGAGGTCGGCTCATGATAAGATCCCCTTTCTCTTAGACATGCAACTCAGAGCCATTACCCTGGCTTGGTAACCAAATGATGGTAATGTCATACCACTAGATATTCATGGACATGATAGGCCAACTCGTGATGAGACTTCCTATCCTCCAACTAACGTTTTAAAAATTCTTAATCATATTTCTTGTGGGTACCCCTTTTCTCAAAGATAAGTGTTTCATTACTTTCTTGGGTGATCCTTGGGGAAGCATCTAGAAGGTTCATACATAGGCTTTTACCCAACATCAATCCCTCTGGGCCTTCAGCCCCTTCTTCCCATAGAATGAGGGACAACCCCTTATTGGATCAATACACCCTAAAATCCCAAGAGATAAAGAAATGGGGGAAATAGTGATGGAAAGTGGTAAGTATGGTCGGGAACAGTATGATGGCTCTTCAAGGGAGTTCCTAGTAGAAAACCCATCCCCAAGGAAGACCACTTACTAACACACAATGTCAACCACCAAGGTGAAGCAGGGAAAAAGGGATAATGTCCAAGAATATATCATGAAATCTAAAGAAATATAAGATACAACATACTTAAATGCCTCAAACATTGAAATGATGCTCACCATAACACTAACTTGTACCTCATGGAGCAAGGCCCACTGCCTTCTGGAAGCCAGATGGTGTGGTGGATGCTATCTAAAAATCTGTGACCTTCGTGGTAGTGAGAAGGGTCTCCATCTGTGAAAAAGGATACTGCAAGTCATGTAGTCTCTTGACACTCCATATCTGCAACCTGAGGGCCTCGAGACATAATCTCCTTAGTTATCCACAAAATGTGGATAACACTATCCATCAAATGCTAAATTTTCATTGCGTTTTCAAGCATTTCTGAAGTATATTTCTTGCAGCTGTTACAAAATAATATTTTTCATTGTAAACTTTTGCATTGCTGCAATTTTATATCATCTAGCTTATATTTACATTTATCTATCGTCTTTTGAGGCTTTACTATCATTTTGCTAACTTGGAATTGCCATATATATGCACTATTGTTCTTGTTCCGAGAAGGTACACAAGTCACTTTTCATTTGCCTCAATCTCTTAGACATAGACCCTCTGATTTTGGTAACTAGTGAGAGGGGGGTGTAAACTTGACCATAACCTTATCTTTCCAACCCTTTAGGTTACCAGGAAAGCCTTCCCTGGGATAAACCTTGCCTATCCCTAAAACATGGGAATTTCCTATTAAGGTGACAATGATAGGTTATCATGTAGCTACACCAATTTCCCCTATTTGTCTTGGGCTTTGGACAAGTACAAATTGTGTGCTAACAAGGCCGAGCTTAAACTGGATCAACACAAATTCGAGAAACAACTAGACAATAATAAGTCACCTATAAACTAACTGTGCCTATTTCTAGCCCTTTCCTATTCTGCTAGTTCAAATTTTAAAGAACAGGGCTTCCCATGGAAATTGGTCCATTACATCTACCAAAAATTTCCTTACTTGACTTTCCTGAATATCAATCATAAGTACAACATGATTAATAGAACATAATGATCTTAACCTACATATTCCATACCTTCATAAGATGCTCAAGCTTCCCAGACTGTTGACTGAAGTAATAGATATTTTTGCAATAAAAACCCAGTACTAAAAATCAATTTTGTCTTGCCTCAAAAGCTAAGGATAGAATCTGATTATCATTTATGAGGCATAATAAATAGTTAAATAATTCATTAATAGGACATTAGTAAGGTGCAACACTTCTCTGACAACGGAAAATAACGAAATAGTGAGGAAGACAACAATAATATGGAAATTGCGCACTACAAGGATGCTATACAAGAATATTTTGTGAATAGAAGGTTCAATATTTTGGATAAATCAAAATTACAAAAATTACACATACATCAAATCTAAAAATAAAACAAATGATAAGGTTAAGTTTCCTGACATTTTAGAAGTTACTTTAAGGAGAGTTCGGTATAGTGAGTGATATAACAAAAGTTTCTAGTTGCAAGAAATAACAAGAACATTCTAGATACATTTCCATACTCATACAACAGGTATACATATTTTATTAGCATTTAATGTTATAAGGGTGGGTTTTCACAGAACACCTTATGATATAAACTCAAATTTGAAATTATCTATTTATGGATTGTTATCTTCCAAATTCCCCATTGAAAAATTGCCAAAGGAGATCATCATTTCATGGATCCTCAAAATGCAGTCTTGAGACAATGCCTCTGTCACCCACTGATGAAATCATAAGAATATGGTAGACCTATGGTGATCCCTTCAAAAAACCCTAATCCAATCATCAAACCAACATATTTATAACAACCCTAAATATATATCACCAGAAAGATGTTCACATACCATTCTTCGTCAAATAATAATCAACCACACAAATAAAGAAAATATACTACAAGGATAGAAAATTGTTTAGAGGTGCCCTCAGGCAAAGACTGAATGAATTGACTTGAATGAGTTGATGGAAATGAGCGTATCTTTGTATTTATACACATCCTTTAGTGTTAGGGTGCTAACCCCAAGAGGATGACTAGGATGACCTAGTCAAATATAAATAATAAGATAAATGGGTTAGTCAGGTACCCATATCATAAAGCTATAATCAATACAATGAATCGACACGTGTCCTCAAGTGAAGAGTAACACATGATCTCAACACCCCCCTTAATATGACCAGGGAGCCATCGAGAGAAGACATTACAATTCATCATGTTTCCCCCCTTAATGAAAGCATGCTTATACCGATACGTCTCCATAGAATGGTGATGGTGGGCTTCAGAAGAGACTTGGTGAAGATATCGACAAATTGATCTGTGAAAGGAACAAAGACTGGCACAAATTGTCCCTACGCATGGAGATAACAAATGTAATACATCCAAATCTCAATGTGTTTGGATCATAGATGATTCACTAGATTGCGAATAAGCTCAATGGTCCTCTATTTGACAAAAAATAAGGTGGAAGGAGGCTGGTGAGCAAGACGAAGTTGATCACGTATCATCTGTATCCAATAAAGATGCTTCCTAGCATGAGCTACACTAGCATATTTGGCTTTAGTGGAGGATAGACCCAAACTCTGTTGCCTCTTGGAACACCAACAAAATATTTCAGAACAAAGAGAAAACAAGTATCCCACGATAGAGCATAGCTCATCAAGATCACCCACCCAATCAACTTCAGGAAAAACCAATGAGACAAATCTTAGCACCAACTAAGTAGACAATGCCCATGTGAGGGGTGCCCTTAAGATAGCGAAACATATGCTTAGTTTCCTACAAATGACTCTCATGAGGTTCCTGCATGTAACAAGAACACATACCAACTACAAAGGATATATTTGGCCGAGAATGTGTAAGATAGAGAAAAATGTCAACCAAAGATCAATAAAGTGATGTATCAAATACTAGTGAAGGGAACTTGGCCAAAAACTTCATCCCTGAAGCGATAGGAGTACACATTGGCTTGCAATATTCCATCCCAAAGCACTACAAGAGATCTAGGGTGTATTAAGGCTAAGAAATGGATATCCCAACAAAGGTATAAGAAATATGAAGTCCCAAATAAGAACAAAGAACCCCTAAATCAATCATCTCAAAAGAGTCCTTTAGTTGTTGCTTCATGTCATTGATCATGGATGTGGAATGACCAATCAAAAAGAGATGATCCACATAGCACAATGATTAGGGTTTTTCCATGTTGATGGTGAAGATCGAGATCCTACTCTACCTCGCAATGTGTGAAGCCACAATTGATAAAGAAATTCTAAATCTTCTCATACCAAGTGAAAGGTTCTTTATTAAGGCCATATAGAGATTTCTTAACCTTACAAACCAAGGGAATAGGACCATTCTATACAAACCCTAGTAGTTTCTACAAATAAAGATCTTCTTGGAGGTCCCCATGGATAGAAGCACTTTGCCATCCATCTAATGAACTTCCCAATTCAATGAAGTAGCAATACATAGAATCATTTGAAATTGAGTCCATCCAAGCAGCTAGAGAAAACATCTCTAAATAGGCAATGCCTTCCCTCTGGGAGAATCCTTTAGCAACAAGACGAGCACTATGTTTCTTAAGTTTTCCATCTACATCATAGTCGGTGTTATAAACCCATTTACAACCAGCAATATTCTTACCCTTAGTTAAGGGGAATAGGTCCTATTATCCCCATTTTGTGGATAACTAAGGAGATCATGTCTCGAGGCCCTCAGGTTGCAGATATGGGATGTCGGGAGACTACATGACCAACAGTGTCCACTTGAACATGTGAAATCCCACTCTATCACCACATTTGTATCCATTGTTAGTGAATTTACCACACCAGCTGGCTTCTAGAAGGTAGATGGGTCTTGCTCCATGTAGTACAAGTCAGGTATTGTGGCAGGTAATCACCCTAATATTTAAATCATTTATGCATGTTGTATTTAAGCTACTTTTGATTATAGAATGCCTGCTTGGACATTATGCTTTTGACTCTGTTTCACCTTGGTGAGTGTCATAGATTTCCCAGTAAGTGGTAAACCTTTGGGGAATGTTTGCAACTAAGGGTCCCTTGAGGGGTTATCGTACCATTCCCAGCCATACTTACCACTTTTCACTCATTACATTCCCATCATATTGCCCTCTTCTAGGCCCTTTGAATTTAATAATGGAAGAAGGGCATGTACCTCATTTCATGGGAAGAAGGGGTTGAAGGCCCAGAGGGATTGTTCTTGGCTAAAAAGATAAAATCCTAGATATTAACCTTCTAGATGCATCACCCATGGATCCCCGAGAAAGCAATGAAATGCTTCTCTGTAAGAAATAGGGGACCCACAAGAAATATATAATAATGAATGGTTAGGGGGTTAGTTGGAGGATAGGAGGTCTCATCACGAGCCAACCTATCATGATCATGGGTATTTAGAAATATGACATTACCATCATCTGGACACTAAGCAAGGGTAGTGCCTCTCAGTTACACAACTGAGAGAAAGGGGGTCTCATCATGAGCTAGCCTTCTCATTTCTGAGAGGTATTTGTGAATGACACTACCATTATATGGACACCACGCCAGGACAATGGCCTTCAAATTGTTCCTTAAAACATGAAAGAAAATGGAAAGAAGATGGGCTTGGAAAAAGTGCGTCACAGAAGAAGGTGCCACCCACCCTTTACAAAGGAACCCATAAATGAGATAATATCAGTCCTTGTATTTTATGAAACTCATCAACCTATGAAATCTAAACCACTTTCACCTCATCACCCACTACATAACCTTGAAAGGCCATCCTTGGGAGCATTCCCTACTTGAGGGCTTTGATCTAACCAATAGGATTCCTATGACACCCCTCCCATACTTAAACATGGTCAATTGTATAGAGTATTGAGATTTTGTTTAATTTGATGAGGTAGTTTTGATGCACATGTTTAGGTACCTTGCTTAGTAGATGTCGTTTATACTTGTCATGATATCTTTGAATTGAGATCTTTGGAGGGTGTACCCTTTTGTTTTGCAGGACCTTGCTTGGTGGCCAGTTTTGGGAGAGCAAGCCTAGATTGGGCTTCCATGGGGCAAGAAGACCATAGGATGGATTCCTAGGTCCCTCTTGACGGATGAAAAAGACATGTCTTTAGAGGCCTGGAAGACATCATGATGAACCTTAACAAGCCCCTACCCCACAAAAAAATTTCCTAGGAGAGGAAAAACGTTGCCTCCTTGAGGGTTAACATCATGAGGGGGGATAGGGTTTGGTGGTGATCAAGGTACACATTGACACTTGGTATATTTTCACTGGATGAGGCTTGGAGAAGGCTTAGACCATGATGAGGAGGCTCAAAGAGCCCCAACGACTTCCATCTTTTCTCCAACGACTTGCTCAAGTGCCAAAATGTCCCCTAAAGGGGTGACGTCATCTTACTTTAGGATTTATTTTGTGAAAAAGTGAAGTTTAAAGATCAATTGTTTAATATTATTTTGATGCAAGGGGTAAGATAAGGGTTGTTCACCCCTTATCTTATGTTTTACCCTTGCTAAGTGGACAAACTATGTTCAAGACATTTTGTATAAATATAGATCATGTGAATCTTATTTCATAATATAACTCTCCCATTGTGAGAAGTACTTGGCTGAAATTTTCGCTACTCTTGGTGATTATGGTATTTCTCTCTTGTGAAATGTCTTTTAGTGAATGTCTCTTTGTGAATGGATGAGGAGTGATGTGCACCATCTAAAGGCTTTCTCTCTTGACTCTTAGATGAATGTTGCACGGTAAACTAGGGTTTGATATCTCATTTTCTTGGATTAGGTAAGGAAAAATCTGCATATGATATTTCTTTCTTGCTTATTTTGGTTATTGTTGGTGGAAACCCTAGGGAGGATTATTTTAGATACACCCTCCATCATTTCTTCATCTCTTTGTTAAGGTTTTAAGTCTTTCCTTTTGCAAGGGTTGCTAGGAGGAATGCGAGTGTGTATACCCTCCTAGATTTACCCTAAGTTTGGTTGGCATACCCTAGGGAGTAAGAGGGTTTACGCCCCTAGGTTTGTTGTTGATCTAACTTGTGCTTTAAATACCCCATTTACCCAATTTTAAAGGCACTAATCTGAATATTTGGCATTGGACAAAATAAAATAGTTGCATTGGGAAATGTGATTTTTGGTCATTTCAATTTTTTGCAATTTGGGTTTTGTTTCTTGTTCTTAGAGCACCTCTCAGCCACAAGGGAATCCCCTTTAAAGGGTAGTTCTTTCTTCTGTTACAAACATTCATCTTCAGCCAATAGGGCTGCAAAAACCCTAATCCAGCTTCTTCAATAACTCTTAAATCAACCATTGGAAATTGCTCAAAGTTTGCACACATGAACTACTAGGTCTAGTGCACTTTTTGGCAAAATTTGAGGGGGTTTTAGTGGCTGATATTATTTCTGTAATAAGTTGTTTGTTACAGCCATAAGGCTGATTTATATTGTTGCAGAAAGTGTTTACAACAACCTTACCTTTTTAGTCTAGTATCTTGGTCTTTGAATCTTGAGTTTCACTAGTGTTTAGCTACTTTATCTCTTGCACATTTTACTTGATTTCTAGCACTTGTTTAGCAGCTCATTGTGCCATTTCATTGCTGATATATATTGTTACTAACAGCTTCTATTAGGGACAACAAGCTTAACTTTCTTGTCCAATTGATATATTGCATTGTATACTTGGTTTTCCTTGTGTCTCGGGCAAGTAGTATCTCTTTGCAGGTCACTCAAAGATTTGGCAACATCAAACAAACCTCAAGACTCATTATCAAGTTCCATTTTCCATATAGAAACTTGACCTTTAGGGGCATCCATTCATACATCACATTTTCTGTCTCAATTCCCCCTAAGGTCACCGAGATTCCCCCCTTGAGGTGACTACCTCACCTCTAAAGTGACAAGAACACCTACCTAAGGTGACAGTGGGTAGGCGCTCTCCGAGTTGTCACCAATTGGTGGTTTGACCAAGATTTTCCCAACCTACAACTTGTGCGATAACATTTTGGAACTGTTGTCGGGGAGGATTTTGGTGCTATCCCAAAGATTCTTCCCTAGCTTGCCTGACGACTCCCCCCAAGGGATGTTCCATTTCCTTCTTTCTTGATGCACTCTTCTTGAAGCTCATATGGAAACTCCACCCTCCCATAATTGTTCCTCTTCCAAGCCTTTTCACCCTAGGAGGTTCAAAACTTCTAAGGTCTACCAAAGAAGGCCTCCCCTCAAGTCTCCCGTTGTCAAAACCCTTTTCCACGGTACCCTTCCCCTTTCTCCAATGGCTCACCCTTGGTAAAAAGACCTCTATAAATCCCTTAACATGGCCACCATCTAGGGATACCCCAATGCAATGCCAAAAGAGTCAAACTCCTACTTTCCAAAATTCCCAGGAAGTAATGTAGTGACTATTGAGGATCATCCTTACATCATAGGCCAGGACATGGACAATGCAGGTATTGAGCATGAGGATGTAGCCGTGAGACTATTGGCTTCATAATTGGCTGAAGAATCTCTCGTTTGGTTCAGAGGCCTTCCAAACAATCACCTCACGTCCTATGAAGAATTTTCCAAGTTATTTAAGAGAAGATGGTCAACAAAGAAAGACGGTGGGACACTTGTAGCTCAATTCAATCAAATAAAGAAAAAGGAGAATGAGACAGTGAATAAATTCAATACCATATTTGACAGGTTGTATAGATGGATTCCGGTAGAGTTTCGTCCTACAACCACATGAGTCCATCTCTTTTATATGAATTCTTTTGAAGGGAAATTTTGCTTCATTTTGAAGGACAAGAAGCCCACATCGTCAACAAAGGATAAATAAAGCAGTGCTGACATTGAAGAGAATCTTCTTGATTCAAGGGTTGATCCTTTTCAGTACCCTCGTGTCAAAGCATAAGCAAAGACTAAGGTTTCTAGTAGCAGTGCTCCTAATCTTATTATCCTCTTGACTCATACGATAGATCAGATGAGTACTCAATTTACCTAGGTACATAACCAGATCATGGGCTTGTTAGCACATATTTCTACCCTCCAATCTGATCTGATAAACCTGTTATGACAGTGGTAAAAACTTGGCTAATTATAGGAGAAATAGCCCTAGATTTGATGAGCTAAACCCCTCTCCGTTCAGGCTAGGCCTTGCTAGCCTCTTTGGGGAGTCCCTGGGCACAATGAAGCGCCCTTGTGGCAGATTTAAGGTCTGAAAAATAAAAAACCAATGATTTTTTTTGCCTCGGACAGTGTGTAAAGCAGTCCAAAACACTGGAAAATCGATCTTATATGCTTGGAGTGAACCTGGAAGGTTAGCACAATGAACCTAGACTGGAAAGATGATGAAAAATATTCAAAATGATTGAAATTAACCATGATAAATAGTACAGAAAATGACATATCAGATTACAAAATTACCATAATATGTCCAAACAAAGAAGTTTGAATGACAAATACACACTTCTTTATTGATAAAGCTTCCAAGAGAGTTGATTGCACCACACTTGACAAGACTACAACTGATACAATGACTACTTTGCTCAAAGAGGAGCCACTAGACTAGAGAAAGAGAGAAGAGAATGAGAGAGACACTACGCTGCTACTGCAAGAACCGACAAAATAACCAATGGCAAGCCTCCAATATATAGCTAGTGAGGGAGCACATCCAAAGGAAGAAGAGAGGACGCATGAGGAGGGTAATAATAAAGTCTGAGTGGATGTGGGAGAGGAGTATTGAGATAAGTGAGTGTGAAAGAGATTTGGAATGCATGGAGAAGAGTGAGTGAATGTGCCATACCTGTTTAGGAATGCATAAAGGAGTGGATGGTGAGTTAAGTGAGAGAGAAGAGGGTAAATTGAGGCGCATGGCATGCATGGGAGGAGTAAATAACAAAGTGTAAGTTTAGAGTGGGCAGATGAGTGCATGGGGGAGATAATTTTAGGAAACTCATGCGACCTCTCCTTCCATCATAAATTAATTATCATATGCTCCAATTTTAGGAATATGCACCCTAGCCTAGGTGGATGCCACATCAGTGCCACATGTTGACCTCAGAGGTTGCCACTTGGCACTGCATGGATGATGACTGGACTTGCTAAATATAGAGGTAGTTAAATATAGAACAATTAAAAATAGAACCTATAAATATAGGGTTCTCTAAAAATAGATGCTTGGTTCTATTTTAGAAAAGATATTCACATACATACTGCCAAAAATAGAAATTCGTCTAAATACCCTTGAATTTATACTCATTAATCTCATCTTTCTGCAACAGATTTGAATATGCCATCAGAACTGTCATGCAGGCCCTCATGCTCAACCTGCTAAAAATAGCAATCTGGGTGACATCATCTGGAAAAAGGTCCAAAGGCCTCTGGATGTCTCAAGGATCAATACTATGCTCTCGAAATCTGAATCTGGGGCTTGAATCACAACCTGCCAAAAATAGCAAGTTCCTGCATGTAGCTCGTAAAAAATGTCATCAGGCCAAGAATCCTGCAAGGACTCATATTGTATGCTCCGAACTACCTCAAATTGTTAGGAGATCCACTCAAAACGTGCCTCCTAAAAAGTAGCAACACCTGTATACATCTCTCTCTCTAAAAAATGCATGTAAACCAAGTAGACTGTGACGCTTGAACTAAGTAACCATGTACTGATCATGTAGCTACCTCATGTGTGAACCAACCTCCTACTCAACATAAGTGATAAAACCCTGGGAAAATATTAGTATACCAACCAAAGTGTTGCATGTTGGCTCTTAACCCTCAAGACTTTCAAGGGTGAAAATATAGGGGTTAACAACGGTGACTCAAGGGGACGGGATCCCCCTATGCGATGTCAAGAACCATAAGAATATTTGTGTCCATATAATCAACTGATTCTTTGTGAACTGAGGAATGTGTACCAGAAATACCCATTTAACTATGAGGAAGGATGACAAAAAGGCCCTGTAATCTAATGAACAAGAACCTGTAAGTTGGCCTATAGTACCAAAGCCTATCCAATGGGCCATGGAGTTAAAGTATATAATCCTCCCACTAAAAACTGAAGACCAAGGGGTCTCATCTAAATCTGCTACCTACTACCCCTCGATAATGTACACTCCTCCCTGTGGTAAATGTGTTGATGTCGACACAAGGTAGAAATTCACTTCATCAGATATCAATGTAAACACTTGTGAAGTGCGAAGGAGCACCACCAATAATGTCAATGGGTCCTAAGGTACGAGCACAACCGGAGACTATGAAATATGTTTTGAAGTCAAACAGTGACAATGATAATCCAATTAAGGCCCAGTGATGCTTAGCCTTGTCAGATGCGAAACAACCGTCAATGAGGCTAACAACTACTAAGTTGCTCTACTTCTGGTTCATCTGTAGATAATGTGTCAAAATCGATACAAGACGACCTGCTAATAAGAAGAGTAATGATGTCTCTCTTCCCTCAGTGTGAAGTGATAACTCAAGAAGATCAAGATGAAGGAATTATGTACCATATCCCTATGTTGGATGTGTTAGATTTTAGGGAAAATATAAAACAATGATATCTTTTTATAAATTTGTTCACTAATACAAATATAAATCAGCACTTGAAACATTTAACTGAAGCAATTTAAATATAGACAGTTAGATCTAAATATGTAGAAACAAATTTTTTGAATGTACATTAAGTGCAGATTTCAAACAAAAATAATTCTTAACTTATATCTAACCAATGAAGGATGTACCTGTCACATGTAGATGTTTTCCTCTTTAATATGCTCAGAAATTAGCTTAAAGTTCATGGATCAAAACTCAAGGGTTTTGATCTTCTATCATGATATTAGGTAGATTGTTTTGCCAAGGAGGACCACATACAGAGCTGATACAAACACCCACAACAACTGTCCAAAGTTGAACTGTAATACACTACAAAAACAAACCCTTCAAGCCAAAGAAGGTACCAACAAATAGGGACAACAAAGACAAACCCTTCAAGAAGAAAAGCACCAACAAACCCTTCAAGAAAGAAAACACCAACAATTAGGGGAGAAGGTAGTGGCACCTTATACACAGTGGCAGTAAGGAGATAGGAGGCCACCGTATCCTCACAACAACCAACAACAAACAAAAGAAGGGGCCAAGAGAAGGTCACGACATACACAGTAGTACTAGGAGAGTCTACAGCTTCAACACCCAGCCAAGGAGAAGTCTACGACATGCACATGATGGTTTGCGACAGTAAAGGGAATACCCACAGTAGTCAAGGAGAGGTTCACGACATGCACATACAGTCAAGGAGAGGACTGTAGTATCTCCTCAATCAACAAACAAAAAAACTGAACTGAAGCTCCCACCTAAGTGTCCAAATAATACCTCAAATCTGAAATAGAATGATCACAAGAGAAGTCGTACCACAACCAAGAAAACAAATGGAGGTAGCCACAACAAAATCAGACTAGGAATAATGAGGAGAGTGTGTGTAAAAATGAGAGAGGGGTAGGCTCTTATTTATATCTTAGGTGGGTAGGTTAGGGTTTTCTAATTTAACCCTATATTTAGGATTAAGTCAAACCCTAATAAAAATAAAATAAATAAAATATAATTAATAATTAATTAATATTTTTAATTAATTAAAATATTAATTAAAAGTAAATTAAGTCAAAGTGACTTATAAAACCCCAACACTACATTAAACGAGGAGGGAAACAAAAACAAGAAGGGGGGACTACAATACAAGGTCAAGGGGTTCCTCTTCAATAGAAAAACATGTTCACATAAGTCTCATGATGGCTTATAAACTATTATCATCATTGCATAGGAGGAAACATCCATGATGTGGTCATGTCCATCTTCGTGGCTAATCCTAGGTCATATGGACCATCCCAGGAGAGAGAAAGAAGATCACACATCATCACATCTTTGTACACAATCGAGAACTACCTGGTCAAAGACCAGGGAACCCCAAAACACATTTGGGGGCCCTAGAACATATCTAGGGTCTTTCATCCACCAAGAAAAAAGACCAAGGATCCCTTGGAGCACATTCAGGGGCCCTAGAACACATCTAGGGGCTTACATCATCAACCACCTAGGAACATATCCAATGATTAATCCAAGCACCAAGCAAGGATTCACTAGAACACATCCAGGGGCCATAGAACACATATAGGGACTTATATCATCAACCACCAAGGAGCACATCCAAGGATCAATCCAAGCACCGAGCAAGGATTCTCTGGAACACATCCAGGGGCTCTAGAACACATCTAAGGAATTAATGTGTGGTCCTTGACCAAGAACCCTAACAATATATCGGGGGCCCTCACTAGGGTCTTTTACCATGGCTCTAACTTCTTGGTCCCAAACCAAGAAACCCCAGGAGTGCATTGGGGGCCCTAGATCTCAAATAATGCCTTAGCTATCTTCCAGAGAATGGCTCTTGCAATTACACTAATTTCAACAGGATGGGGGGGGAAACTGACTCAAAGTGGAAGACTGAATGACAAGAGATGAGGAGACAAGACACAAGATGACTCATGACACTCCTATGTCTCCTCAAACTACCCATCATAAAGGCTCAATACTTCAAGGACAATGAAAAATGGAACCCCCATCCAAGCTCACTCTAATTGATAGACACAAAGGCTCGGCATGTGTAAGATAGACATTCAAATTTTGACCCAGTAAAAACACTAGTAGACAACCATTTATTTATGAAAGGAAAAACACACAAATCACGATCACATGATGATATAAGTAGGAAAAAAATCAGCGACACTTATGCAAAGACTGAAGTAGATAACCGAAGGGAAAAGACATTGCAAGGAAAATGTAGATTGTTGTCCTAAAACTATAAAAAATCAGCAAGAAGGAAATACTAAAATAACAATGCTGAAAGGAAAGACAACTACCCTAGAACCAAAAATTTTCACCACAAAACTACCATGATTAAATCATCATACTCAAAGGACCAATGTAGCCATGCAGCCAAATGATCAGTTCGACGAGGAAGGTTAGCATGGTCAACCTTCCAAGGGGACCAGCCATGAAATCTCATATGACCCAAAGTCACCTTGAAGTACTTGTTGGTGAAGCCATAATTGAAGGGTTTCTGTTGACTGAAGGTTGGTTGGGACTTAGAACATAGTAGTCCAATGGTAACAAGCATGAATGCATGAGAGCCGGAACTCTTGGTATCTACCTACTGAAATACATCCATCATTTTGAGCTCAACAAGGTCATGGTGAACTATCTTTGATTGGGAAACATGTGTCCTACTCCAACTGATGGTCACGATGAACTCTTCACTTCATCCTTCGGGAGCTCTCGACCCATGCAACACAACTTTTCCCCAAATTTTCTATCCTCCAAAACGAAGGATAGATTGACACCTGTCCTCTACTGATGGATGACTTATATGAACTCCAACGCTCCAGCCTTCAGGATTTCTTTGTCCAACTAACCCTGATTTCTTCCAAAGTGTACAACCTCTGATGTGAGGGATGATCTAACACCTTTCACCTTGATCCAACGGTTCAGATGAACTCTGGGATTTATCCTTCGAGAGTTCTTTCTCCACCCAACTTGATTTTCTCTCAAAGTGACTTTTCTCCAAAGTGGAAGATCTTCTGCCACACGTCCTTTTCCAACGGACGACTGGGATGACTTCAGAACTTCAAACTTTGAGAATCCTCGCACACTTTAACCTCCAATTTCTCCAAATTTCTCCTTCTCCAGAGTGCAATATCTGACGAAACATATCCCTTTAGCTTGGACAGCTCTGACCTGCTTTGACTCTCATCTCTTCGAAATTTTTCCCAACTCTTCTCTCTAGTTTCACTGGAGTGTTATACCTCCAGACCTCTAGATCTGATGACACATGTTATCCTGTGCCAACAGTCAGGATCTTCTCCACTCTTTAGGATTTTAGGAGTTCTGCGAACTCCACACTCTGAATATTACAGAGTGATGTTGCTCTAAATTCCACAACCTGCTGACACATGCCCTTGGAAGTGGATGACTCATATCTCCTCCATATCCCTGCAACTTCAAGAGTTCTTCCACCTCCTGCACCCCATGTTGTAGGAAAATATCCCTGCGGATAGGTAGATCGCCTCTAAGAGATTGACCCTAACTCTAGACAGAAAATGCTTAACGTGGACACTGACTTCCTTTCAAATCTATATAAATTAACACATGAGAAGGAAGGATGATAGAGGTACCTTCTTATCGACGTTTGTCCCTGCACACTCCAAGTTGCGCTCTAATCCTTTGCTCCTCGTTGAGTTCTGCAGACAAACAAGATACAACCACTTCCTACTCTATTGATATTAGCTTGAAAACAGATCTATCAACTAATGATAAGTTCATGTGACATTAGACACAAACTAGAAAGAAACAGGCCAAGCGTGTCATATTAATGAGAAAAACGACAACATTACTTACAATCATAGATGTGAATGCGACAGCTTCGTCAAGTCCCCTTCGTCTAACCCTTGCCTGAAAGGTCCACAACCTGGATAACAACAGCTTCACTGATCACTCTCCTTTGGCTGACTGTGTGTTTCCTCCAATATCATAAGTTTCATATCAACAATTCTTCCCCCCTTTCCACCATATTAGAGCTTGTTTATATAGGTTAAGAGGAGCTTAACCTCTTGATTTATCTTTAGAACAAGTTGGGAACTTTCTCCTTAGATCAGGGATCTCTTGATGAAACCAAGAATTCAGATACAATTGCCTCCTAATCTCGAAAGATCCTCCCCTTATTCTCCTCAACGGGCCAACTACTGCCTCAAATTAGGCATCTCTCCCTTAGAAGGGGCATCAGAGCATTGTAGTGCTCCCTGGTAAGCTTTAGGGGAGCGCCAACACTTTCAAGATGAACAGCGCTCCTTCAGAGGGGGCAGGGGAGCATTATAACGCTCCCTGAAGCTTTGTAGGGGAGCGCCAGTGCTTCTAGGGATGATATAGGGGAGCGCTCCTCCTCAAAACCTTTGTTTCAGAACCCTCTTTAGGTGTCAAGAGTTATTTGTCTTCAGTAAACCAGTTCTCCTTCTTCAAATCAAGAATATGAGATGCCATAAGTGTTTCCTTAGTGTCATTGACATGGTAGTATGTCCAAACATCATTTGCGACACTTGTAACCAACTTGCGACACTTGCGAAAGTTGTAAGGAAGATGCGACACTTACGACAATTGAGAGGAACATGCGACACTTATCCAACTGAGTAATTTCGACGTTTAACACCCCATTTCTTTGAGAGTGCTTCCTTCCAGACTCCATGATTTGATGCTACGTGTCTCCCGAAGATCGATGACCATGATCTATTTCGCTACTTCGGGTTCCAAAAGTTTTACACACTCATCAACTAAAATATCTCGAAGTGAAATTCCTATGGAATCTTATATCTCACTCCATGTGTCCCTTCCCAACACAAATAGATAGGATGGGCTCTGGCCTTCAGAGATTCGATGATTTCTCACTCTTCTTGTCTAAGAAATCGCAGAGCACTTCCACTCTGGAGTCTCATATATGTCTCCACCTGTCCTCTTGGATGATGGATAGTTCCTATCCACTTCGGAACTTCAGTACTTTGGTGAGTCTACTCTTCTGTGTATTTAAATAGAATTAAAAATAGTGCCCTTACTTGGATCCAACGAATGTTGGTCCTACATGCTCAGATCTAGTGGCCGACATCTTCTCTCCTGCTCGACACGCTCCTCCTATATGGATGTAGGTGTAATGGTCCAAATATCTTCTCACATATGATCCAATGACTATTGTAGCTCCTCCCTCCTAATCTTCTACTTCTCCCAAATCGGGAAAAAATTGTAAGTATCCAAAGGTTGCGGCCTTCAAACCTTCTCCTGCAAACTCATATACTTTGGGTCTCGAATTCACTTCTCCTCCCGATCGTTGGGACTTGAAGCAAGTCCGTCTCTGATGCACACCTTGTTCTCTCTTTGTGTGAACCCACATTATCTTCATAGTTTGAACCTATAAAGGTCCTTGGCTTCCACTCGTTGTGCATGGTCACTGTGCACACTTGTACTATCCTTCCTGAGCCTTGCAGTTGCTTGTATTTATAAGGGGCTTGGCCCTTCTTCTCCCTTAAAGGGATTCCTGTACCCTTCTGGAAACTCTGTGCTCTTCTTTTGAGCTTTCGAACTTGAAACAAGTTCGCTCCTATGCACACTCCTTGCGCTTTTATGAATCTTCAGACTTTCTCAACACTTGTCTAAGTGTTGGCCTAGTGCACTCCTTGCACAAGTATTCTCCAAAATCTTGATATCTTTAGGTTTAATAACTCACTCCTTGCATTATCTCAATGCACACTTGCAGATCTCCCCTACAAAGTGTTTGACAACTCTGGTTCTCCTCGATTTCCTCCAACGCTTCATAACATGTTGGTTCTGTGCACTCTTTGCACCTGCTCAAATCACTCCTTACTAATCTTATAGAGTGTTCAAAAACTCTATAGTGTCTTCTCCTTGACACTCTTCTCTTTGAAATTTAAGCAGATTTATCTTATTCACACTTGCACCTGCTCAATGCCTACTTGGAAGAACTCTACAGAGTGTTCAACAACTCTTTATTTTGTGCCTTCTCTACACAGTTTCTCCTCCAAGGTGTTAATTAACCTTGAGGCTCCTCTCTGAGTTTGTAATTATCCCGGTGTGCCCACCTGGCACTTTCTCCATTGAACTGGAAGTAGAATTCATATGAAAACTCCTTACGTTTTCAATACTCCATCGTGCACTCCTTTCAATTAACCTAAATAACCTAGAACAACCCAACAAACTCACAGAAGAATAGTGAAGTCTATCTTATCCATGTAGATGAAACCTATCTCATACATCTACAACATGTATTCACAAACACACAGATGACATTCATAAACATACACAAAACACATGCAGAATCTTATGTAGGAAAATCTTATCTTCTTTTTATTAATATGAATTTTATTTACAATATGTGTGAGCCCATACTGCCATAGAATCTCGACTCTCTCCTCTCCTCTCTTTGTCTTACAATAATTTTCTATCAACTTTTCAGAAGCCTTTGTTGGGCATATGCTACAATGATTTATACAAGAGCGACTCATAGTGCTTTCCCTCCAACTGCACTTAGTGGTGTCTAATCACCATTACACTACTTATCTATTGAGGCTTAGTACATTAAATGAAAATCTAGTTCGAATCAGATCTAGATTATCCTACAACTATTCATTAAAGGCCACTTCAACTACAACCTATACAAAGGCATCAACTCAGCTCTATCACCCTTTCAAAATTTAATTGTATTTAAATTTACATTTAAAATTTAAAAATTGGAGGATTGTGCCTCTCCCTTCCTTGAATGTGCTTTGATGTACTGAATAGATGTAATGTTGTTGAGGTGGAGCAATGCTCCTGCATCAAAAAACTTTTGTAACTGTACAAATCAGAACCGAGAAACTAAGTCCCTCCAACTAGGTCTCCACCACTTCAATCCTCCGCAAAGGAAATCTCACATGTAGGAGTCAATGAGGTTCTCCATAACAAGATAGGAAGATATTGGGGGATGAACACAATAAGTTCATACTTTCAAGGAAAAAGGGATGCACACCCAATATGAAGTGAAATTTCTCTAGAGTGTCTTTTCTCTCAAAGTTGAATTGTTGATTGTCCAAGGCTTGGTTATGGATAAATTTATATCCTTGAAATGGAAATAAAGGGTTGATTTGGAGAATTTATAGTATATGGAAGGTCAAGGATAATGGATCTCGTGACATGGCATGGAAACCCAACATATTTTTTAATTTTTTATCACCAAACCCGATATACGTGGGATGTAGTGGAGAAACCTATGCATTTCTATTAACGTAATAAAAAGAAGTACATAGGTGACAAATTATGCGGGCCTCCTCTCTTCTAGGGGCTACGTGACCTCTTGGTCTAGGATCGTTCCAATATTTGAGTTAGATAGTCTTTGGGCCTCTTCTTTGCCCTGAAATCTTGTCCACGGGCCTCTATTTCTTTCCCCTCACTTGAAACAGTGCATGAGGGCCTCTAACACCCACAGAGCCTCCTAAGGGACCCTATGCCAATCCTATGGGCCAATCTGATGATACTCGAGGAATTTCATGACTTCTCATTCCACCTGGTGCAGGTTTGTTGTAACCCGAACCATTCAGGTGCTTTCTCTAACTTCTCGTGCCTCCAATTCAGATTCTCAGGATTTATCCTCTTTTCCTCTAGTGGAAACTTCACGTGACCTCGGGCTATGAACATGCACCTACTCAAAGGGCACTTCAGAATTCGGGTGTTTTCTCTTCACCACTCACCAATTATTCTGAACTTCAAACTGACTGAGTACTAAAATGAAGTGGAAGGGATCGATGATCCCTTTTCCCTTTCCATATCAATGGCCCATAGAAAATTCAGGTTCCAATGCTTCGTAAAATTGCACACCATTTCTCCTTAAGTCATCCAGAGTGCCAAGTCTCCGGATTGCGCGATCTTACGCCACGTGTCTCTAGAACATCAATAGTTTTGGTTAATTTTGAGACTTTGTTCTTCGAAAAATTCCAGAGTCTTCACACACACAAACTTCAAAAGAGAAATTATTCCAGAGTGTCATACCTCCTGACATGCATCCTCTACTATCGAAGGTACAAATCTATTTCGACTTCAACAAATCTTCTTCCTAACTCTCCTCGCTGTGAATCCTCCGAAGTGTCAAACCTCTGAAGTCTCTTATTTGGTGACACATGTCTTGCTCCGACTAACTATCATGATGAACTCTGTACTTTGGCCTTCGAGAGTTCTCGACCCATGCAACACCACTTTTCCCCGAAGTGTCTATCCTCCAAAATGACGGATCGACTGGTGCCTATCCTCTACTGATGGATGACTTAGATGAACTCCAACGCTTTGAACTTCGAGAGTTCTTTCTCCAACTAACTCTTCGTTCCTCCAGAGTGTACGACCTCTAAAGTGAGGGATCCTTTGACACTTGTCACCATGATCCAATGGTTCAGATGAACTCCAACCTTTCACCTTCAAGATTTCTTTCTCCACCCATCTTGATTTTCTCCCAAAGTGACTTTTCTCCGGAGTGACACATCTTTTTCCACAGTTCCTTTTCCAACGGATGACTGGGATGACTTTGGGACTCCGGCCTTTGGGAATCCTCATGCACTTCACCCTCCAATTTCTTTGTAGTGATCCTACTCTAGAGTGTAGGATATGATGACACATGTCCCTTTGGCTTGGACGACTCAAATCTTCTTTGACTCTTGGCCCTTCAAAAGTTTTCCCAACTTTTCTCTCTATTTTCCCTGGAGTGTTATACCTCCAGACCTCTGGATCTGCTAACAAGTGTTCTCCTATGCCAACGGTTAGGATCTACTCCACTCTTTGGGAGTTTGGGAGTTTTGAAAACTCCACTGTCTAAATCTTACAGAGTGATGCTACTCTAAATTCCACAACCCACTGACACACGTCCTTGGAAATGGACATTTCAGATCTCCTCCAGCTCTCTGTGGCTTCAGGATTTCTTCCACCTCCTGCACCCTTTTTCTTATAGAGTGCTTCCTTTCAGACACCATGATCTGATTCTACGTGTCTCCTGGAAATCAATGACCATGATCTGCTTCACTACTTCGGTCTTCAAGAGTTTTACACACTCCTCGAATGAAATCTCTCGGAGTGTAATTCCTCTAGAGTCTTAGATATCGCTCTGTGTGTCCCTTCCTAGAACCAATGACTAGGATGGGATCTGGGCTTCAGAGCTTCGGTGATTTCACACTCTACTTGACTAAGAAATCCTAGAGAACTTCCTTTTCAGAGTCTCATATCTGTCATGACCGATCCTCCTGGATGATGGATGATTCTGATCCACTTTGGGACTTCGACGAGTCCGCTCTCCTGTGTACTTAAAGATAATTAAAACTCGTGCACTTACCTAGATCTAAAGAATGTTGGTCCTCCATGCTCAAATCCAATGGCTAGGATATTCTCTCCTCCTCGATGCGCTCCTCCTGTTTGGACATAGGTATAATGGCTGACATCTCTTCTCGCAGCTGATCCAATGACTGTTGTAGCTCCTCCCTCCCGAGCTTCTACTTCTCTGGAATGAAGAAATTTGCAAGTATCCAAAGGTTGTGATTTTTGAACCTTCTCTTGTGAAGCCAAATACTTTGGGTCTCATATTCACTTCTCCTTCTGAGATTTGGGACTTGAATCAAATTCGTCTCTGACGCACACCTTGCGCTCTCTTTGTTTGAACCTGCATTGTCTTCACAGTTTGAACCTGTAAAGATCCTTATCCTCCGCTCGCTATGCAGGATCATTGTGGACACTTTCACTATCTTTCTTGAGTCTTGCAGTTGCTCAGATTTCTAAGGGGATTGACCCCTCTTCTCCATCAAATGGATTCATATACCCTCCTAGGGAATCTGTGCTCTTCTTCTAATCTTTCGAACTTGAAACAAGTTTGATCCTATGCACTCTCCTTGTGCCTTTCTGAATCTTCAGGATTTCTAAACACTTGTGTAAGTGTTGTCTTAGTTCAATCCTTGCATAGGTATTCTCCTGAATCCTGATCTCTTTAGGTTCAATAACTCACTCCTTTCATTTGCTCAATCCACACTTGCAGAGTTCTCCTAAAACGTCTTCGACAACTCTGGTTCTCCTCGATTTCCTCCAACACTTTAGAACATGTTGGTTATATGCACTCTTTGCACCTGCTCAAATCACTCCTTGTTGAGCTTAAAGAGTGTTCAATAACTCTGTAATGTCTTTTCCTTGACATTGTTCTCTCTAAATGCAAAGAAGATTTCTCTTGTGCACACTTGTACCTGTTTAATACCCACCTGGAAGAGCTCTACAAAGTGTTCAACAACTCTGTCTTATGTGCCTTCTCTACACATTTTCTCCTCCAAGGTGTTCAATAACCTTGAGGATCCTCTCTGAGTCTATAATTATCCTGGCGTGACCACCTGGTACGTTCTCCTCTGAACTCGAAGTAGAATTCAGATGCGCACTCCTTGTGCTAGCTCACATAGTTTTCAATACTCTTTCGTGCACTCTTTTCACTTAGCCTAAAGAACCCAAAACAACCCAACAAACTCAAAGAAGAATAGTGAAGTCTATCTTATCCCTGCAGATGAAACCTATTTCATACATCTACAACATGTATTCACAAACACACAAATGAGATTTATAAACATACACAAAACACACGAAAAATCTTATGCAAGAAAAACTTCTCTTATTTTTATTAATATGAATTTCAATTATGATATGTGTGAGATCATACTGCCACAGAGTCTTGGCTCTCTCCTCTCCTCTCTTTGTCTTACAATAATTTTCTATCAACTTTTCAGAATCCTCTGTTGGGGATACTCTACAATAATTTATACAAGAGGGGATCATCGATCTTTCCCTCCAAATACACTTAGCAGTGTCTAATCACCATTTCACAGCCTATCTACTGAGGCTTATTACATTAAATGAAAATCTAGTCTGAATCAGATCTAGATTAGCCTACAACTAGTCATTAAAGGTGAATTCAACTACAGCCTATACAAAGGCATCAACTCAGCTCTATCACCATTTCAACATTTAATTGCATTTGAATTTACTTTTAAAATTTAAAAATGGGGGGGTTCTGCCTCTCCCTTCCTTGAATGTGCTTTGATGTGTTGAATAGTCAGTGCGTTATTGAGGTATAGTGATGCTCCTACATCAACCAACTTTTGTAACTGCACAAATCAGATACGAGAAACCAAGTCCCTTCAACTGGGCCTCCACCACTTCAATCCTCCGTAAAGGCAAGCTCACATGTAGGAGTCAATGAGGTTCTCCATCAAAAAATAGGAAGATATTGGGGGATGAACATAAGAAGTTCAGACTTTCAAGGACAAAGGGATGCAAACTCAATATAAAGTGAAATTTCTCCAGAGTGTCTTTGCTCTCAAAGTTGAATTGTCGATTGTCCAAGGCTTGGATATGGATCAATTTATATCCTTCAAATGAAAATAAAGGGTTGATTTGGAGTGTTTATAGTATATGGAAGGTCAAGGATCATGGATCTCGTGACATGATATGGAAACCCAACATATTTTTTAATTTGTTATCACCAAACTTGATGTACATGGGACATAGTGGAGAAACCTGTGTATACGCTAGTTGTCTAACTGGTAGGGCGCATATATATACAAAAATGTTTATTTGTCGCTTTGGAGTGAAAAAAACGAGCACTTCAAGTCTTCATAGTGAAATGGAAGGCCTACAAAGCAAGATGCACTAGTAGAATTTGACAAATAAAAGACTACGTGACTAAACATTTTAGTCACGACATGAAAAATTGACTAAATTCTACTATTCTTTTGCAACACAGTTACAAATGACTAAATAGATGACTAATTTGATTGCCGGGAAAAGCAACACATCTAAATAATTAGTCACACAAATAACAATGACTAAATAAATGACTCATTTGATTGTCGGGTAAACACAACTAAATAAATATTAGTCACACAATATAATTCGCAAAATTTATATACACTATAAGTATGTGGATGATTTAAAATATATTAATTATCAATGATCATGAAAAATATATCATATTTTGTAACATTATAATATTACAATATTGTTTTTATAATAATTCCTGCTATCATTTCACTCATTTCATGACATATATGACAAATGTTGACAATTAATTTATTCAAACTACTATTTGAAGCGGTGGGAGAATAGGGTTATACTGATCGCATTCATAATTTGACAAGGGTGCAGAGAATTGATGAGGGAACAAAAGGTGGAAGAATACGGTGATATTCATAATTTGACGAGGAAGCAAAGAAGGTGGGAGAATACAGTGCACTTTAGGTAATTATATAGCTAGTCCATGGGCTCAAAGGGCATGGGTTCAATGGTAAATATTCGTCAGGGTAGAGGGATGTGTGTTTGGGGTTTCATTTAATATACAAATAGTCCATGGGAGCATAGGGAGTGATTGCAGTGGTAAGTATTCGATGGGGCAGAGGGAGGTGTATTTAGGATTTCCAACCTGACCGATATTGCGTAGAGGGAGTGGGTTCAGTGTTAAATATTTGATGGGGCAACGGGAGGTGTAATTGGGGTTTCTAGACTGACCAATATTGGAACTCGTGAGATGTATTAGGTTTAGTGAGGTCTGAATTTGAGCCATAACCGACCAGAGGGGTTTTAGTTAATTGGACCATTAGAGCTTAGAGCCAACCATAAGAGAGGGGTTTTAGTTAATTAGAGCATTGGAGGTTGTATAGGTGTATAAGTAGCATCCATGACAGATAAAAATGTCATGGAGAGGATATGGAGACTTCTCAAAAGGTAAAGTAAGAATTCAAATTTGCAAGGGCCTTCTACAACGAAGTCACATGTCAATAGATTTATGTTTGTAAACCTAGATGTCTATTTGTATTTTCTATTTTTGTATTGGGATCCATTCCTTTCTGGATATTTAAATTTTCAAAACCTAGATATTTATGTGGATGATGAATTTTCTTTGACACATCCGGTGTTAATATATCTTCCACAATTGTCAATTGAAAACTACCATCACTCTACACCTTGTTAGAAATTGACCAGCTTGTTTTTGTGGGGTGGGTGATTTGGTGCTTAGGGTAATTTCAGTGGTTCTGATTTCCAGTTCTTAGGTAAGGCAAGGTGTTTTTTTGTGAGAGGTGAGGGGCTAAAGGCTAAAGGAAAATAGCTTAAGTTGAAAGTATAAAGGTGAAATGATTCTATTGAAAGGTGAATGCAAGGATTTTGGTTAATGGTGAAAGGCTCTCTTAAGCCCCTACCCTTGAGAGAGCCTTTCACCATTATGTATGCCTTTGAAGGCCTCACCCTTACTAGGCAACGTGAGCACTAGAAATTCTTGACATCCTGCCTTTCGTTCAATGTCGAGACTCTTAAATTTAAAACATATTTCTTGTACTTGCACCTTATTTATATCTTCTCTTAGTTAAACATTCAATATTTTGATAGACACTTATTTATTTCTCTCTCTTCTTTCAATATTGATTGGGTTATTTATTTTCCACTCCCACTTTTTGTTCCTACGTTGCATGTATATTTATATGGAGAGTAAGGAATACGTTAATATTTGAGGGAGGGATAATCATTCCATTCCATGTCTTCCATAGGATTGTGTATTCCTTTAAAGGCCTCACCCTTAGTAGCCAACATGATCACTAGAAATCCTCTTTTTGTCAGTGTTGAGACTCTTAAATTTCTATCATGTTTCTTATACTTGCACATTATTTATATCTTCTCTTAGTTAAAAATTTAATTTTTTGATATTAGAAACTTAGTTCTTTCTCTCTCTTCTTTCAATATCTATTGGGGAGTTGCTTTTTCACTACCACTTTTCATGCCTACATTGAATGTATTGTTTTAGTCTCATTGTCCTAATTGTATTGCCATTCATTGGACATTAAAGACTCAAATTGACATCTATGATTCCAAAGAACTATTGCAACACATTTGACCTTAATGTTTCTAAATGACTATTGCAACACTTGTAAGGAGAAGACATGCCGCAAGCTATTTTCAGATGGTATTGTATGAATGTATCATTATATGATGTGTGGATTGACCTATTTAAATTTCAAATTGTATGATTGGATGATGCATTGTATCCATTTGTTATTAGTCATAATTCAGTATTAATAAAATTACATTTTTTTTTATGTTTTCTATATATCTTGTTTATACGTGAGATAAAAAAAATTCCCTATGTTCACTACCCTAATGTAATTTGAAATTTGATGAATCACTCTAGTGATTCTAAAAAAATTTGTCCCCATCTTCCTTTCCTTGAATCTTTATGAATATGAGACACACACACAATTAGGTTTGCAATGCATCACTGGAAATATGCAAATAGTTGTAACCCTCAATAGCAATGAATACAGGTCTTAATGGGTATGTACTATCATTTCAAAAACTTTATAATTATATGAGACTAAAATTTTATAGGAAAGGAGAAAATATGCTCTTGGGTCTTAAATCTCACTAAAAAGGTGTCCCACATAAGGATCCCAATACTAAAGCAAGTTCTTCTAAGAAGTTTAGTAAGTCCAAATTGCTTGATATTTTTTCCTCTCTAATGAAACTTGAATTGATGGCCTCAACAATTTCTTGTTGCATATTCTTCTTCCCATTTTGATCGACAAGACATATAATATGTTTTCCAATTCCAATATTCCATGCCACATACAATAAATATTTCTTATTCTACGTAAAATAGTTGACAAGCCCAATTCATTGATGAGGTTTTAGTTTATAATTGATTCCTAAATATAATTTATCCTAAGATGAATTTATAATTTAATATTAAGTACTGATATATCTTAGTGATTAAGCTAACTTGCAGTAGATAGATTCCATAGCTACCCAAAAGTCTTATGAATGAAAAAAATTAAAACATGATTGCATATCACAACAACGTTTTTGTGTGTGCAAGGATGGTAAAAAATTTCATTTGGTTTACTAATTTGATATAAATTTTAAACAATTCACACCGTAGTATTTTATTTTGATGAATATTAGTTCAAAGGGGATTGTTTCATATTTTTGTTCATGTTCCCATATTTCTCCTAGTGGGGTAGGAAGAATGAAAATCCCCCAAGCCCTTCTAAATTCAATTCTCATTGGTATAAGCATATTGAATTTAGGGATTTGTGTGATAGTGAATGGAAACATATGGATGATCGGTTGGAGGAATCTGTCACATTTTAATTTAGTGACAATTTTAAAATTGTAAAAATAAAATTTGTTGAGTGGGCCAAATCCAAGCTCAAGGATCCATAAGAGTAGACATGAATATTGAAAGATGAAATTTCTAACATTTTCTAACATGGATATCGGATACTTCCTAAGGTGGAAGTGGGTAGGTTTTCTCAAAGTTGTCACCATTTTGGTGGTTGGGTCAGGCTTTTCCAAACCTACAACTTGTGCGATAACAAACCTGTAGGGTCTTTGTTACACTTGCTTAACATCTAGTTTCAAATGGATCTTCATCTCTCCTAAATCACGAGTTATCCCCTTTATTTCTTAGAATGTAGTTTGGAATAGATCTTGATACTCATGAAGTAAATCTGCAATCTTCTCCATCATTTCATCATTCCAATAATCTCCTATCTGAGCAAACTTTGGCTTCTCTTTCAACCCAATGTTTACCTTACACAAATTTATTGGTTTTTTGCACACAATAGATTCAATCTCTGGCCATTCTATTACACGTTCTCTCTCAATTTCAGATAATTGCACATTCCTTGGATATTGCTAATCAAGTTCTTCTTTAGAAACATTGTAACACTCTAGTAATTCATGGAAATTTATAGAGGCTCTGTGTGCACTGCACAAAGATACCACCTCCATCCACCCTTCTTCCGAAAATATTTAGGTCTGAATGACCTATAGAGCGGCATATACTAATGGAGATTCACGTTTAAAATTAAACGTTACCTTAAACCTTTGAATCAACTCCTCCTAGTTTTTTTTTTCTTTGCACATTTCCAGTTCCAAGTACTAGTTCTTCGAAATCGTATCCAATGTATGTATAAACATGTGCATCCATTCTTTTTTTAATACTAAAATCCATATGGTTCTTCACTGCTCAACATGACCATCTAGGTAACTTATCCCTATATAATTTTGTGCAATATTCTCCACCTTGATACCAAATACCAGTTGCATTAGTCTTCTACACTGCGACTAATTTTTCATTCCCTCTTTTTCTGCAACCCACCATATGGTTGGAGTAGCTTTTAAGAAAACATATAATTCCAACAACCTTTGTTGTTCATGTACCTACAACTTAAATTCATTTATAAATGATCTTATATCAGTCAATCCATCATACCTGGGTGGATCACATAACTCTATTCCAATCTAGCGCAATGATCAGGTTATGCGTGCACATCATCTAGTTGATACTTCATGCATCCTCTGTTGCAAATGTTTGAGACCTTCCTTGGAATCTGACACACATGAGATAATAATTCTCCATCTTAGTGCACCATATGCAGTGGGGTTAACATAATCATCCATCCGTGCATTCATATTATACAAGTTGTCAATTTCATTCCCTCTCGCTAGCACTATATAACTTTTTCCTTTTATTAGATCCAATGGTGTGGTAAACTTCAAGTCTCCTACCTCGGATATCATCTACCTCCTCTTCATATTAATGATCACATGATTATCAAAGGACCATTCAAGTCCCATCAGTGTTGGATATGGCTAACTATCATCCACAATTTCAATGACTTCAAAATCTGCTACACTGCGCACTCCATCTATATTCACAGTTACTCCTTTCAATCAACCAATTGGTACTATATTGTGTTGGTTTACCAATATTAGTTGGACAAGAGACCAAATAAACTTGGGTCTCCCCATCATTTCCCATGTCTTATTTGGTAATACATTCACATAAAAACCCAAGTATAAAATGGCGTTATCCTCATCATATTCCCCAATCTTCTCAGTTAATTTGAACTCTCCAATGGTCCTAGTTTTGTTCAGTATTTTATTCACTACCCTCTTTGTGACAGGAATTTTCATTTATTGTGTGCAATGATCAATCATTTCACATAATGCATTCAACATATTTTCATCTTTCATCAACTCTACACAACTTCTCAAAAATTCTCTTAGAGTACTTATCTTCCCTAGTGGCTTCTCTAGCATAGTATGATCTAAGACAGGAGGTGCAGATGATGTTGATGCTACCCAATATAGTCCTAGTATCTCTCTTATTTCCCTCTGACACACCACCTTTTCTTGCTAAGGGTCAATTTTTGGCATAGTTTTTGTTGATTTCGTTACCCATTTCTGAGCCTACTTCCCTCCATTCATCGCATCATCCCTTGTTCTAGTTCCTCCACACATAACAACTATAATTCTAGGTCCTTCATTGCATTGCTCGGCTGATATTTTCTGGACCTTCTGATTTTGGTTTTGGTTATGATTCCCTCTTTCCTTCCATTTCACAAGTATCTAAGGATAAAATTGTGTTGGATAGTCCAATCATTTACAATATGTGCAGGTTGTACAAGGTTTCAAGTAATCATGAGCTAAATGTCTCAGTTGATTACAATTGTAGCATATTATTGGTCCTCTACCTCCTCTGCCAAAATTTCCTCTACCTCGACCTATGTCAAATCCTCCTTAGTTTCCTAGATTAAAACCTCTCTGATTGTTATACTATGGACCATCTCCTTCTATCTCAAAATTCTCCTCTTGAATCCAATACATATTTGAAGTGCGCTCCCTCATCAAATCAAATGCGCAACAATCATTCTCTTCATTTCCAACTGACTTGCAAAAGTTGTAAAATAAGTTCCTTGGTGTACTCTTGTATTTCTACAGTAATGGACACTTAGTAGGATGATGTCCCCATTTCTTACACAAATCATAGTATTCCCCTCCTAGTAATGGATTCAGTGCTCCAGTCTCCAAATATTCTACAAATGCTACACATTCATCCTTATAGTGGCATTTAGTCCTACACTTGGTACACTAGACTTGTTCTTTCTTCTACTTCCCTTTTGTAAGTTCTACCAATTGAATTTTCAAGGTAGCTAACTGTGTCTGTACTTGTTCCATCCCTCCATTGTCTCCTATAGGAGATGCTTCCAACTTCATTACAATGTCTAAAGATTCAGGGTGCGACACAACCTTCTACTGAATCAATGACCTATGAATATGTGGTAGTAGTCATGTAATAAACTATTCTTGATGTTGTTGATCAGGGATCTGGAATGTAAATCTACCCATTAAATCCTTAAACATTTGATCATAGTCCCAAACCGACTCATTCTGCACTTGTATGATTTCCTTCAATTCTGTGATGTACTACGACTTAGATTTTGGCTTCTTGAACTCTTTCAACAATGCTTGTCTAATTTTTGTTAAAGTCTTGTAGGTGTGGTACTCTATAGTTTCATGTACCAGACTAGTGCACGGTCCCTAAATGTTGTATCCAATTGCGCAATATTTACAACATCATATTGGACATTCTTTGCAGCCCAAATTGTCTCACATACAAATAGATGTTGTTCTGGGTCCTCTGACCCAACTCCCTAGAACTTAGGCAATCTTAGTGTGTTTTCTAACCCTGCCATGTTTTTTTTTCTGTAGTACCTCCCCTTGACGATGCTGATTGTCCTTGATTCAATGCATTCTGGTTGCTACTACACTATCCTCCCTTTCTAACTATGAGTTCTTTAGAAAAATAATCAAGAGTGATTTATGATCTAGGTGATGCACACAGGGTTGTGGAATCGACACATGATCCATTCTAAACATGACTTAATGGATATTATATTATCAGATTGGACTGATAATCCTATTCCTCTCCTTCTATGTTCAATATTTCTACAATTTAGACTATTGTGCAGGGTTCTCTTCCCTCAGGCTCACTACATGACTCTCATTTTCTAGCCCCAGTCTTCCACCTCTTGTACCTTCTTCCACTACATAGTACTCCAAAATCATCTTCCTCTTCTGATACCACTTCTTCAGTTCTCTATATCTTCATTCCCTCCCTTCCTTCTTCATTTCTTCCTTCATTATTTCCTAACTTCATACTATCCTCTTCTCATCTTCTGGTTTCCCTACGTGCATGAATCCCCTTAGAAATCATATTCCATTATCGTCACGCATTTGTCACACAACAACATCTTTATCCAAGTACCCAATGATTTCAGAAACCTTCCCCGTTGACCCTCAAAGAAATCTCTCTCTACAACACTGTATGACTGGGTACAATCCACTGCATATTTTGTAATGTAACCTCTCAATATATTGCTCAACCAAAAATAAATTGCATGAGAATTCTTATTTATTATAGAATTCAACTTCTTGACCAATCCATGAGTCCAGTTCTTTGGCGTTGTGGTTTGGTACCCTCTAGTATTCTCCACCAATATTTCTAACAATTCAGTTAAGATAATTGGAAATTCTCCAAAGAAAATATCATGTAGCTTTGCATACACATACATTTGCATCCATTTCTCATCGCTCATCCAAGGATTTCTATTCTTTTTTTTATCATATTCTCGTTCCTTCCCTACTAACCATTTTGAGATCTCTTTCTTAGTCAGTCTCTAAAACATTCCCTCAATCAAATATTCTCGGTCCCGACAATGAAACCATTTGTTGGTGCATGGTTGTAAGACCCTAGGTTCAAGTTCTCTAACCAACAAAACCCTTCAGACACCGTCCCTTTCGGCATCACCTGCATGCAAGTGAAGTCTCACCTGAGGCATCTACTGCGGCTATAAAAATCAAGTTTCTACAGTAATGAGGGGATGGGAGGCTATTATCATGTTTAGTCTTACTTATCTTTTATGTGTTCATTATCATGTGTCTATTATTCCTTGGTTACTTAGTAATTGATTTTATGTAGTACCATCATGATCCAAATTGCAACATAAACTATTCAGCATTACATCCATAACTACTGCGTAGTGATCATATAATAAATAGATTTAGTTTAACATGCATAAACCCACTATTCATAAACAATTACATGAATCACACACATAAAGACACAAAGTTAATGTGGTTCACCCAAGTTTGGGCTACGTCCACAACAACTGGATTCTTTATTTTTCTTTTTGTAATTGTATCAGGCTTGTGCACTACACTTACAATAAATATATCATGATATCTCTCTTCATCTTTCCTAGCCACTCTGCAGTGCAAGCCTCTCTACAAAAACTCTCCCTCAACCTTTAGACATAGACTCTCTTCCTCACTTTCTATTGATTCTCTCCACAACAATAACTTCTGACCTTCAACCTTCTATATTCACTTAGTGTCAACAACCTAATATACCTGACCCATTATATATTTATACATGGAATCTGGGGCTCAAAACCCTACTTTATTATGCCCAAAACCCTATTAAAACTCATTATGACTCATTACAACTCATGTTGACTGGTTGTTCGGGCGCGCTTTTCCTTCTTTGGTGTTTGCATGCTTCTTTTGCATTCCTTATTGTTGTTCATCTTGCTTTTGCATGTCTCTCTTCTTTTGTGTGTCGAATTGCTCTCCTTCCTTTTTGCCCACTCAATCTTCATTCTTTATTCTATGCCAAGTATGTTTTTATTGCACACTTCAATCCTGAATGTGCCTTTACTATGCTCTTTGGTACTTCCTTCTCTTCTTTCTTCTGTTGTTGCACACTCCTCCATACTTAGGATTTTCCTCAAAATTGTATCGAAAATGCGTGCCCAATAGTTGAGGTGTCGACTGAGATGGATCCCACTACTTTTCTCCCAGGGCACAAGACCAACCACTATCTGCACCCACAATGGATTTTTTGACCCAAAAATGATGCTTTTGCGGTTGAGAACAATCTCTTGCTATGTATCCATACACATGGAATCTTCCACATATGAAAGGAATGCCCTCATAATCAAGGGCATGAATAACAAAGGTGTTATAGTGTTGCATGGAGATATTTTCAACCAGGCCTATTGAGAGCTTAAGGCTCACAAGGATACAGCCATACCCATATATCTAGGCCTATTGAGAGCTTAAGGCTCACAAGGATACAGCCATACCCATATATCTAGTGGACTAGAAAGCGATATCCACTTCTTATAGAAAAAACCAACAACATTGACAATTTCCTTCAACAACTCCTCATACCAAAAGATGAGAAGAAGGACAGGGAGGAGAACCCAAACCAAAGTGATCTCCAAATGCTCAGAGTTTGTGTCAAAATCAATGGACCATCTTTTCAAAAAAAAGGGCCCGGGTACCAAAAGTCCAACGGCTTGATAAAACCATATCATTGTCTGATTTCGATCGAAGAGACCAATCCATCAATCCTTTTGCAAGAACAAAACTCTGAGGTTTGTATCCTAGAGATTTTATGAAGGACCGAGAGGTCCATTTTCTGAGGGTATTTGTTGACAGACGCTTACTGGCGAACCGTCCAATGAGGGTCTCCTTCCGCATTGTCACAATTTCGTTAAGTTTTACTCCATTTGCGAGGATGACGCTAATTTTACCAGCCTTCCTCTTTAGGAATCACGTTGATTTCTTCCTTACTTCCATGTCATCAGATCTGGGCACAGAGGCATAGGCGGATGATGCTCACGAGATTTTTCCATGGAATAGATCATGAGAAAGAAAGTTCCCAATAAAACCATTTGGCTTGATAGAAAACATATCGCATAAATAAAATAGTGTAGGAAGCTAGGGCAAATGATCTACAGGGGCGACACCATCATGAGGAGATGTGAGAAGTGAAAAAATATTGTCTGCATGAGTGGAAGGATCTATGTTGTCAGCTAGAGAGTATATTGGCGGCGAGAGGGAGCAAAAAGAAGCGTCGGGGGGATTTTCAAGAGTTGTTCCACCGCTATGAAGAGGGAGAGTGATGATCGGAACAGTMACAAGAGAGGACGATCTWCCAGGAATATCCTTGATGATCTCATGTAAGATCTGTATGGTGGACTCCTCCAAAAGACAACCCTTTAATCCTCGATCACTAGAAACGACTGATGAATCGTAAATTTTAACACCCTAAAGTGGGTCCTCGGAGAAATYGATGAGCTCCTCTTCYTCATCCATCGTGAGAAGTCAGAGAGAGATAGCACTAGCTAGATCCAAGTATTAAATCCATAAGACGTGACAACATAATGCACCTACAAAAACCCTAGGAAAAGACTGTGGAAACTCTAACCGTTTATCATTCAACTTACTTGTATCTTAAGTGATTTAAAAAAAAAAATCTTGATAACTTGGGAGATGTTTTGGAGTCTTTTGCATTGAAAATAACTATTACAATTTGTTAATTAAGCTTATAGTACTTGTTTATCAACCTACTCCCCTATAATTAATGTGCTTGAATTCAAAACTCTTAATGGTTGGGAAAAGTACAGGGTGAGTAATGTCCTCAGTAAGACTCTCTCGAAAGGACGCCTTCAAGAAAACTCTTTCAGAGAACGACTTTTAGGAAGATTGGCTTTAGTGAGAATGTTTTTCTAAAAAAAAATCTTTTCAAGATAATGTATTTCGGGAAAAAAAATTTGGGGAAAAAGTTTTCTTGAAGGATCGTGATAAGTCAGATGTAAATTTTAACACCCTAAAATCCTCTTCCTCATCCATCGTGATAAGTGAGAGAGAGATAACACTAGCTAGATCCAAGTATTAAATCCATAAGACGAGACAACATAATGCACCTACAAAAACCCTAGGAAAAGACTTGGAAACTCTAACCGTTTATCATTCAACTTACTTGTATCTTAAGTGACTTAAAAAAAAATATCTTGATAACTTGGGTGATGTTTTGGAGTCTTTTGCATTGAAAATAACTATTACAATTTGTTAATTAAGCTTATAGTACTTGTTTATCAACCTACTCCCCTATAATTAAGCTTATAGTACTTGTTTATCAACCTACTCCCCTATAATTAATTATAGTACTTGGGAAAAAGTTTTCGAAAGGATGAACGTTACTACTCATAAGGATGACCGTTTATGAAATCACGAAAGTGAGTCCTACATTAACTTAGAATAATGGAGCCTATTTAGGTAAATATACTTTCTTACTTAACCTTTTCCTCATCCATTATAAAATATGTTTATGTAAAAACTAATAATATTTTAGAATAACTATTACCACTATTAAAAAAAATCATTTATTAATACCATTCTTACTTATATATATCACTATTAGAAAATCATTTATTAATACCATCTTTATATATATATATATATATATATATATATATATATAATAACATTAACTGTCATATATATCAATCATGACATAACTCACATGTTAATATCCTTTAATATTTACTAGCAACAACCACTTTATAAAATTGGTTGATATATGTCAATGTCATTTTTCACCTTTTAAAATTAATGGCGTTGATCGACTTATATCAACCACTTTTATAAAGTGGTTGTTGCTAGTTGATGACAACTTGTATGAGAAACAATTATTAATATGTTATTAAAATAATAAAGTATTAATAAAACTTTAATAAAGTCAAAATATATTTAAAAAAAATACAAAATTAGAATATTAAAGTAACAATAATAATAATAATAATAATCTATTTTTAAGATCACTACCAAGCCACAACAAATTGGTGTATGAGACCCCCTTTTTTGTGGGATAAGAGACCCCCCTCCCCAGCTGTGGTTTTGAAGGGGAATACTACTTAATTAATATTTCTTCGTGGTTTGGAACGGGCATACTAGATCTCTGCGGTTTTGAAATTATATTTCTGTGGTTTTGAATGGGATTAATTCTTCTCTTTTTTTTTTTTTTAAGGAGATATTTTATTTCTAAGATTATATATCTAAGGTTTTGAACAAGAATAATACTTCTTTGTTTATTTATTTTTTAGGTGATATTTTATTTCTAAAATTATATATCTAGGGTTTTGAACGGTAAAGACATTTAAATATATTTTATTTATTTGTTTTAAGTTTCAGAAGTAAAAGTTGATTTGAGAGATAAATTCAATCCATAATAATAATTGTTACATCTTTTTTCTCTTCTTTTCAATATGATCACTCCACCACCTATTCCAAAAATTCACCCTAACAAGGGGAGGCCCTCCAAAATCACCCTAGAGATCCTTTACGATTATATGGAATCACTAGAAAAAAAAGAGAAGAGAGAGATGCCAAAATCTAAATAGAGTTAGAAACATTAGAAAAAAGAAGTGAAGAAAGAGATGTAAAACTCAAAATAGAGCTAGAGGCAATGATTGATAAAAAAATTAAAGATACCACTCAAACTCAAATAGAGGATAGATTCTTAGGGTTCAATAGTGAATTGCAGACAATGAAGGATACAATTCAAGAAATGGAAAAACATAAACAATCAACCAAAGAACGAGGGGTTGAAGAAAATCACAACTTGAGAGATAAGATTAAAGAGCTAGAAGAAAAACTAACGTACAATTTGACCCTCAGTAATATGGAAAACAAATTGGACATCAAACCCATCAAAGAGGAAATGAATAAGCTAATTGAATTGGACCATGAGCGTAACAAAAGAGCCTTGAACCTCATAATTTTTGGTATAAAAGAACAACAAGAGGAGGATACACTGGCAATAGTAAAAGAAGAATTAAAAAATAAATCACAAATTGATACAACTTACCTCATAGAAGAAAAGAAGCTAGGAAAAATAATTTATCACAAAGATAGGTTGATCTGTGTCAAAGTAAGTTGTAATGACCATAAATATAGCATACTTAGTAAATCTACGAGATTAAAAGGGTCGAGAATATTTATAAATGAAGACCTCATTCCCGAAGACCAAGCTGAATTAAGGAACAAAGTTCAAAATGTAAAAGAAGCCAGGAAAGAACGAAAATGGACAATAATTAGAAATCGAAAAGCTATTGTTAGGGATAGAGACCAGAAGGGTAATAATAAATAGGAATTTGGAACACTTGGGATCCTTTTTTGGAATTGTCTTGGATTTCCATGGTGCAAAGGTCCTATGATAAGTTGGATTCCGAGTGGTATTGATATTATTTGTCTAGCTGAAACTTGGGAGCATGAGGAGTCTAAGTTCCCTAACATGGAAGGATTTGTCTTATGGTCGGCATGGAACAAAAAATCCCATCGTAGAGGGATAGGAGGCATAGCTTGTTATATTAGAAAAAACATTTCTCCTCACATTCAACTTCATAAGATTGATCCTCTTAATCAATGCATTTGGATAGAAATTTCAGACACCAATGCTAAGAAGATGTATATAGCAATTTGTTATTTTGCACCTATTAATTCTACTTTTTATAAGAGAAATAATCTAGATAAAAATTGTCCCTATAATAATTTAGAACAGGATATTTATAATTTGAAAAATGAAGGTAATATCCTCTTGCTAGGAGACTTTAATGCTAGGACTGCAACTAAACAATCTACTCTTTTAAGTGATGACTTCAACCATAATCCTTTATGGCTAGATGAGGACCTTGTCTTATCTAATAGCTATAAAAGAAGCTCCGAAGACCTAATTGAGAATCTGTTTGGTACTGAGTTGGTCAAGCTCTGCAACTCTCAAGACCTAATAATTTGCAATGGATTAATGAAGTGGCCAAACTCCAACCAAATGACCTGTATTCATGGGATAGGTAGCAGTTTTGTAGATTATGTGATATCTGATATCCCCGTTTCCAACCAAATAATAACTTTTGACCTTTTAAATGACCATGAGCCTGAATATCATCATAAAACTTTAACCCTAACTCTAAAATTTTCCATGCATAGGAGCACCATTGAAGAGAATTTTGATAATCAAAGGAATTTGCACTTTGACAAAAGTAAAGTTGACATTTTCTTAAAGGATTTAAATAGTAAATTAAAACTCCTAACTTATAAGGAAAACATTGAAGAATTCTATCATAAATTTACAACTACCCTTTCCACTTCCATTAACAAGTTCTCTTTCGAGGTGTCCCATAAAAGTAATAATAGAACAACCAACTCTTGGTATGATAAACAATGTAAAATTGATAGGAAATCCATTAGGAATGCTTCTAATCAACCCTTAAAACTCGATAAGATCAATACGTACAAAGCCCTAATTAAAAGGAAAAAAATATACTATATCAATAAAAGGCAAGAACAACTTTCACAACTATACAAATTGGATCCTAAGAAGTTCTGGAGCCAAATTCTAAAATGCAATACTAAAGAAAATAATAGGATTCCCTTAACGGATTGGAATTCCTACCTTAAAA
>JZKD02S1819396.1:365599-379518 GCA_000966675.3 Picea glauca
TTTTGCAGAATAAAGATACTATTAAAAAAAACGTCAAATCAAAATTTAAGGAAAAAATGTGGTGTGATAAAGAGTTAGAGGAAAAAATAAAATTAAGGTATTATAAATATGTAATTAATCCTAATCTAGAAGATCAAAATTATCTATCTGTTTTTCCAAGTGTAAAGAAAAAAATAGGCATTGCTAGGATAAGAACAAATTCTCACGAGCTCCATAGTGAAACTGGGCATTGGTCAATTCCTAAAACTCCATGGGATGAAAGAGTGTGTCACCTTTGTGACACTAAGAAGGTTGAATATGAAAAGAACTTTCTCTTAGATTGTCCAGCCTATACCCATATTAGATCTCATTTTCAAAATATTGATCACACTACCACCCTTCCTAACCTCTTAACTCAACAAAAGTATGGTGATCTTGGAAATCTTCCCTTAATTATTTTCGAGCACACAAACAAAATTCTAAAGAATCACAAGTAATCACTTAACCTCTTAAGGTCCGATAGACCAATTAGGTCTTAGTGGATGTTAATCATCATCATCATCATCATCACTATATTAAATTAGTTATTATTATTTTATCTTTATTGATGATGATGATTAACCTCCACTAAGACCGAATTGGTATACATTAATGTATTAACAATTAAATTTAAACATTACAACCCCCCTTCCACCCAATGATTTGACTCGTAAAGTCTATGGAGGTACATATACCCTACCCCCCTATGGATTTGAACTTGTGACCTCTTAAGAGGAAACACATGTTCTTAACCATTAGGCCCACTCAGTATACATTGATAGAATAATACATTAATGTACTAAAGTATTAATGTAAAGAACCTGTCATTTCGTTACGAAAACAAACCTCACATAACAAGTGAATTTTTTATTTTATTTTATTGTGTGTGTATGTAGGAAGGTAATAATGACATTATACTCAACATCGCAACACGACGACGAACACAATGCATGCAACTCACGCCACCACAAACATAACGACCTAACATAAAAGAACATCAAGCACCTGGAAGCAATGTACGACGCTCAACCAATGAAGAATAAGAATGACTAGCCGCTCGTCCTACGCTGCAATGGTTAGGACCTCCAGGACACATAATCAATGCTCAAGCCCTGGTTCCCATCGATTTTGACCATTTAAGGTCTCAAGGCTGGCGACTATTCTGAGGAACAAGGAGGTGTCTACATCCCACCCAACACAAGTAGACTAAGCCTATTAAGCTAAGGAAAATCATCCTAACAACCCCAGGCACCCAAAATTAATTATTAAACCAAGCACATTAATGTTTACAAACCAAGTACAAACATTAATTAAAATGAACAGAACCACCCTCAACAGGAAGCGCAAGATAAAAACGATTTTGTCAACAACCCAATCATTAATCAAGGCTAAATGGTCAATATCTATGATTTAAATTGGGGTTAAATAAAAATCAATTAAGAAGTCTAAATTCCATTAGTCAATGAGTTACCAACCGAACTTAACATGAATTACGACTGGATTTAGCAAGTCTGAGTTACCAATTAGGCGATAGCTATAAATCCAACTAACATTAATTTCATATCTAATTTAGCAAGTCTGATTTATAGCTAGTCAACTATTTGCAATTCTAATTTAACCTTAAAAGAAACAAGTTAGTAAGTCTAAATCACAACTAGTCAACAATTGGCAATTCTAAATTGACCTTAAAAGCAAACAAGATAGCAAGTCTAAATCATGATTTAGACATTAACTACAAATATAATCTAACATTAATATGATCTAACTTTATTAATTGCCAAAATATAAACAAATTTCACAATATCAACTACAATGTATAAGATTAAAATTCTATGCTACCCAAATACATGTTGCGCTAGCCATTAGTAAAATCGTTTTGTTGGTCACTAAAATTCATTTAGCCAACAATATTGACGTTTAGTTGGAGGTTATTATATGCTTCGCTATCGGTTGACTGTTTGTTGGATTTAACGCTGAACATAAGGTGCTAAGTAATTAAATTATAAGTTGTCGTTAAAAATCAGAAAGGCATAATTATTATAAGATATCTTTGTCATGCAATTTAAAATAAAAGAAATTAATGTGAACCAATAAATAGCTAGAATAAATATCGCAGATAAAAGCTGATTAATAAATTGTTGGCGAAGAAGATATTACAGTCTTCTTAAGGTAAGGCGTAACTATAGTGTGAAACAAAATGCATAGGGTTCACGTAGTCCAAGGGCTATCAGTTTAGCTATCAATTCCCTGTCAACAGTCAAGATCATGCTGCCGGAAGTCAAGGAATTGTTGTCCAGTAATCAATGTCATTCATAAGTAAATAAAGTAACTGTATAAGCTGTCTTGCAATGTTAGACCATCAAGAATATTGTCAAATCAATTGCCAACAGGCATTGTCACTGCCAATAATATTTTACAGTTATTTCCCAAAACAGAATTCCAGACCAGAATGTTGTGTAACGGTAAAACGTCGACTGGTTATGGCATTCCATCACCCATATTGCTATACCCTACCTTTGTACATGTAAATCTCGGTCCTTTATCCAAACATAAGAATATCCAATCATAAGTCCTAATACAATCTACCATATAAAATGAAGAGAGTGTATCGTTTCCTAATCTCCCGCTCTGAATGACGTCCCACGCGCTCCGTGCAACTCCCGCTCGCCGACCATCGAGACTTCATCGGTACCTCCCATCCAATGCTAGGGGAACTCTTCTTCCCCCTTAGCCCCTCGAGCCACAAAGGGGCCACACACTCACTATCCAGAGATTTCGACTAGCTCCCAGCTCGCCTCGCAAGGCCGAGCTACCACTTATCATCGAGTTGGGTATCCTAACTCCCATAAGTTAAGTCAGTCAAGTAGATATTTCTGAGGCATAACGTTATGAAAACAGAAGATGATCCTTCATCCTTCTCCTTCCTTCTTTATATAGAGTTTTAGACTTCATCTATTTCCTAAAATCTCATTTAATTAAATTTTTAAAAATAAATTCCTAAACATTCCTCTCCGTACAAGTGTCCCCCATTCCCTACATTCCTCCATAAACTAATTTCTTTCTTTAATTAATTAATTATCTTTAATTCCCTCACCCACCTAGAGTTACTCCTAGAATCACTCCTAGGTGTCCCCAAATTCTCTTACATGTTTTAATAACTTTCCCTTTTTATTAATTTGTTAGTTCAGTTTAAATTAGAAATCTCTTAAATGGTAGATGCTTTACTAAGTTTGACCTTCCACTTTTTCCCTTATGTTCCCCTTTTTTCCCTTTTCAAGTTTACCTCTTTTCTTAGATTCCTAAAATTTTAGATTTTCCCTCTTTCCCCTTTTCAATTAGAACTCAAAAGGCAGGTGTGGAAGTTAACCCTTTTTCCCTTTTCTCTTTTAATTAGTGTACTTTAAATTATCAAAGTAATAAAACAAGTAATTCCCTTTTTAAATTTTAATCCAACATATTTTTATTTTTTATGAAAAAGTTAAATTTCTTACTCCCTTCATGTTACAAGATTTAACGAAGATCATAATTATTATTTAGGTTGTTTTTATTTTTATTATTATTATTATTATTATTGGATAGACAAGATTTTACAACTAGCGTAATTTAGACTTAGACCTTAAATTTTGTACCGGGCGACATTTAATTAGGGAAATTGCTTTTAAAAATTACTTAACACTTTGCTCGTCCTAAGGCCATCTAGGTTCATTCATCTATCATCAACAACGCGACGTGCTGACGCAACCTGCCCTCGGCGGCACGGTCGCCTTCACCAGGACCTTCAATGACTTGGCTCGAAGAGTCGATGCTCTTCCAACTCCCCTCGGGAGCCTTTGTTGCCCACAGGATGCTCCTCCACGATCTCCTCTTCGCGTATTGGGAGGTCAGGTCTCACGATATCGCGAGTCTTGCGACACTCTCCTCGTGCAATTCAACACCGAACCCCGAAAGCTGATGGTCAACGGTCAAAATCTCGGGATATCGCCACTCGCAACACCGAACTCGAATGTTTTGAACCTCTGAGTCCCGAGGTGCCAATCCCCGATGTGAGGCCACCTTTCCTCCACTAAGTCTCCCGGCCCCACACTCCCACGTAAATCTCGGGACTTCGCGGATCGCGGATCCACGATACCAAGTTCCCTACTGTTGGGAAACCCCGAATACCGAAACTTCGATGCTCCGGATTCGTGCCACCTGTCCCTTCGAGGATCGACGGCTCCCACTAAATCGGGAAATCGCGGATCGCGATTTCACGTGCATGCAACACTTTCACTCTCCAACCCCGATATGCCGATAGCAACGATGATGGCTTCCTCCCAGCACCTGCGAATTAACCCCCTCGCGACTCTTCTGTGATATGACAGTCCGTGGGGTTTCGCGACTTTCTTCTTTAATTTCAAGTCATCGATTCTCTTCCTCTTAAAGAGTTTCTCCGCTTCACCACCTTTGTCCAGTGCAACTGAAAAAAGGGTGCTAGTCCTTTCTGAGCTTTGTTCCTCTGACTCCTTCAGAGAACTTTTCCGCACACTCCCTGCGTTCAATCTTCAACGAATTGCAAAGTGTTGAAGTCTTCCCGAACTCTGCGCTTCCACCGTAACAACAACTCCGACCTCTCTGTTCTCAGACTTGCTTCTGAGACTCCAATCTGACCTGCACTCATCTGCACAGCTCAAACAACCCAAGACGATTCTGGGCAAAAGAGAACAAATGTTTAACTACTTAGCCTCCTCAACGCACTCTATGCGGAGGTACTCAACTGCACTCGATACAGGAATCTCCTGGCCTAAGCAGAGAAACAATTGAAACTCATTCTCTCATTCCCTCAGGTCTCGAACCTGATATGAAATCACGTATGCAGCATATAAAAGATAGGCATAGAAGGAAGCAAGCAAGCAAAAACATAACATTAACAACACAAAGGTATCAAACAAATCCATGGAATTGAATAGAAGATTTCCTATTAATTCAATATCTGTGCATGGAGTTCTTCACAAGTTCTCTGCTCTGATCCTTCTCTCTTAATGCTAATGCTGAATGGGAATGTGAATAATAATCAACAATACAATGGAGGGTGCCTATATTCTGTTTTCCCTCTCGAAAGCTAAACTGTCTAATCTACAGTTAATTATTCTATCTACTTGCATTAAATATAAGTAAATGCCTCAGCAACCTAAGGACGAGAGCTTATCCACTCAAGGTCCGTTACATATATAAAGTGCGCTTCATCACATCAATATATTTAATGTTTGGCGCAGCCATATTACAATGTTCCAAAATTTTAATGCTGGTGCTCTTCAGATGTTCTCTTTTCCTCCTCGCGCTGGCTCGCTTGATTGAGTGAGTGATGCTCCTGCATCATACTCCTCAGCTCAAAAGATTTCATGGGCTCCTGTCCATGAGCTCCTGTATAGTCTGCCCATGGTTCTGTATCACGACCTCTGTTTCCCAGCTGGCATCCTCCACTGGGTGTTTCTTCCACTTCACCAGGTACTCAAAATATTGTTTTGTTCTGGTCTTCCTGCCTATTCGTTTGTCCAGTATGTACTCCATTTCAGGCTTCTGTGCAACTGGCAACTACTTCTGCCACTGGACCACGGGTTCCTCAACATTTCCAGCTCTTGCATATTCGACTTTATATGTGTATAAATCCGAAATGTTGAAAATCGGTGATATCCCGATGCCCTCTGGCAACTCAAGCTCATATGCATTCTCGCCAAATTTCCTCAGGATTCGGCACGGTCCAATTTTATTCATCTTGAGCTTGTTGTATGTTCCCCTTGGGAACCTTTCTTTCCTCAAGTGCACCAGAACCATGTCTCCAACTTCGAACTGAAGTTGCCTCTTCCTCTGGTCGGCTCGGCGCTTGTACTCCTGATTCGATTTCTGCAACCGCTGCTTCACCTCCGCGTGAAGTTCCTGCATTGCCTCAGCGAATTCCTCAGCCCTCGCGCTGCTAGTCTCAGCCTGGTCTGACTCCCTGAGCTCAGAAACTCCTCTCGGCTGCGTCCCATACAAAATTTGGAACGAGCTCTTACCTGTACTTCGATTCACTAAATCGTTGTAAGCAAATTCTGCCTGTGGTAGGATCTGATCCCAACTGGTGTGATGCTCCGTCACCAGGCTTCTCAACAGATCCCCCAAGCTTCTGTTAACCACTTCTATCTGACCATCTGTCTGCGGATAGTAAGCAAAACTGAATGCCAAGTCAGTCCCCAGCTTCTTCCATAGCGTCCTCCAAAAATGACCTATGAACTTTGTATCTGGATCCGAGACTATGCTTCTCGGCAATCCATGCAATCACACAATTTCTTTGAAAAACAAGTTGGCGATGTGCGTGGCATTGCTGGTCTTATGACATGGTATGAAATGTGCCATCTTCGAGAACCTTTCCACCACCACGAAGATGGAATCAAATCCTCGTTGCGTTCTCGGTAAACCCAACACAAAGTCCATGCTAATAGCTTCCCATGGCTTCTCGAGTATGGGCAACGACTGATAGAACCCTGTGTTCTGCTTTCGGCCCTTAGCATGTTGACATATTCTGCATCGGTCAATAAACCTCTTCACATCTGCCCACATGCTCGGCCAAAAATATGATTCGCTCAGCTTGGCGAATGTCTTGTCATGTCCGAAATGACCTGCTAAGCCTCCGCTGTGCTTCTCCCTTACCAAATTCTCTCTCATAGAGCAATCTGGAATGCAAAATTGATTGCCCTTGAATAGCAATCCATCTTGTATCATAAAATCAATCCACGGACTCCTATCCCTGAGAACTGGGTTCTTGGCTGCCTCGTATGCTTCACTGAAATCATCATCACCTGTATACATATCCTTTAAATTTTCAAAACCCAAGGTTTTGACTCTGAACTCCTGCAGCAATAAGCACTTCCTGCTCAAGGCGTCAGCTACCTTGTTCGCAGTCCCCGAAATGTGTTTGATCACAAATGTAAAATTCTGCATGTACTCTTCCCACTTCGCATGCTTCTGATTCAACTTCTCCTGTTGACTCACGAACTGCAATGCGTGATTATCATTGTACAGCACAAATTCTTTGGGTATGAGATAATGTCTCCACTTCTTCAATGTCTGGATGATGGCATAGAATTCTTTGTCGTACATGGAGTATTTCAAATTTTCATCATCCAGCTTCTCGCTGTAATATGCCACAGGCTTGTCATCTTGACTTAAGACCCCTCCAACAGCATACCCACTGGCATCACACTTCACCTGGAAGGTTTTATGAAAATTCGGCAGCACCAGGATTGGCTGCTCGGTTATCTTCCGCTTCAACAGATTGAAGCTCTTTTCAGCCTCGGCTGTCCACTGAAAAATTTTATGCCGCTTCCTCATAGTGTCCATCATTGCGGCACTGATTCCACCAAAGTTTCGAATGAATTTTCTGTAGAAGCTTGCTAAACCGTGAAAGCTCCTTACCTCAAAAACATTCATCGGTGATGGCCAATTCCTGATTACGTTCACCTTCTCGGGATCCATCTTCAATTCGTTAGCCGAGATTACAAAACCCAAATAAATGAGTTCTGTTTGCATAAAGGAACATTTCTTCAAATTAATTAACAGCTTCTCCCGCTGTAGCCTTCTCATCACAATGGCCAAATGCCTTAAATGTTCAGGCCTGGTTTTACTGAAAATCAGTATATCATCCAGGTACACCACCACAAATTTGCCAATGAATTCCCGCAGGACTTCATTCATCAGCCTCATAAAAGTGCTGGGTGCATTTTTCAACCCAAACGGCATGACCAACCATTCGTACAAACCTTCATTTGTCTTGAATGCTATTTTCCACTCATCCCCTTCTCTCATCTAGATCTGATGGTATCCGCTCTTGAGATCAATCTTGGAGAAGTAATTTTCCCCACTCAGGCAATCCATCAAGTTGTCCATCCTTGGCAATGGAAACATGTACCTGATGGTGATTTTATTAATCGCCCTGGAGTCTGTACACATCCTCTAGCCTCCATCCTTCTTCGGACTTAGTACTGTCAGAACAACACATGGACTAAGACTCTCCCTCACTAGTCCCTTGTCCTGCAGATCGTGAACCTGCCTTTTGACTTCCTCGTTCTCTTGAGGTGTCAACCTGTACGCTGCCTTATTTGGAAAACTTGCTCCTGGTATGAGTTCAATATGGTGACTCACACTCCTCATCGGTGGCAACGAACAAGGTAGTTCATCCACGATGATGTCAGCGAACTCTCCAAGCAGTTCCTGAATCTCCTCCAGCAAGTCGTCCACTCTTGTGCTTGTCAGGACAATCCTCGGCTTCCTGACAACAAGGAATTGTGGATCCTCATCCTTCTCCAGCTCCGTGAGAAGCTCTTTCCCACTCATGAGAAGTATTGTGCTTCTTACCTCCGGCTTTACTTCCTGATATCTATCTTTTATCGGAAGAAACTTATGGAGTCTCCCATCTTTCTCCAAGGTGTAGGTGTTCATCCTCCCATCATGAACAACATTTCTATCATACTGCCATGGTCTACCCAGCAGTATGTGGCATACATCCATGTGAATGACGTCACACAAAATCTCGTCATGATAATTCCCAATTTTAAATTTAACTAAGAACTGTTTAGTGACACTTACCCGGTGTCCTTTTTGTAACCACGAGACCTTATATGGACTCAGGTGCTTAGTTGTTTCTAGCTCCAGCTTTTTGACCATCTCAGCTGCAACGAGATTATCAGTGCTCCCACTGTCGATGATGACTTTTCATTTTCGATCCTTAGCTGTGCAACCTGTCCTGAACAGTCTGCTTCTCTGCAATGAGCTATCCACCTCTTTCTGAGGTGTCAAAAGGATCTTATGTGTCCCAAGTGATCTTCCGCTGTCAGCATCTTCTGACTCAGCATCACGCCTCTGTGCCTTAGTGATGTGAGTTCCTCCTCTGTCCAATTTTCTCTCTGGACAATCCACGGCTTTATGACCTTCCTTGCCACACGTGAAACATGTGATCACTCCTCCTCTACCTCTTCCTCTACCTCGGGTACGAGGAAATGTGTTGGCATCAGCATAATCTCCCTGCTGAACTGGTTGCTGTCTCCTCGGCTCAAAATTTTGCTGCCTCTGCTGTGAGGTTCCACCTCTTTCAGATTTTCCTTGAGGTCCTTTCCAATCCTCCTTGGGCTTCTGAATTTCTTTCTGGGCAACTGCCTTGCCTCTGGGCTGGCTTCTGCCTCGCCCTCGCTGTCCCTGCTTGCGGCTCAACTTTTCTTCGGCTTTCAGAGCCATTTGGTACGCATCCTCAACTGTGCGGATGGTAACCATGATCAATTCATCCTGAATGTCATACCTGAGACCATTCAGATACCTCGCCACCTTTTCGTCATCACTTTCTCGATGACCATCTTGAATATTGAGCCTGTAAAATTCTTCGGTGTACTCCTTCACCGTCATCAACTTCTGTCTCAGGTTCTGCATGCACCTGAACAGAGTGATCTGGTAGTCCCTTGGAATGAACTTCGCCTTCATCTTGGCGATCATCCGATCCCATCTTTTGATATTCTGTTTGCCTTTGGAACGTCTGTCTGCCTGCAGCTCGTCCCACCATAAGGCTGCATGTCCCTTCAGCTTGGTGACAACATGTCTTACCTTCTTATCCTCTTCGATATCCTCATAATCGAAGTAGGTGTCGAGCGCTCGGATCCAATCCAGCAACTCTTATGCGTTTAGACTTCCCTCATAAACGGGAATGTCCATCTTCGTCGTCGAGCTCATCCTCGAAATGGATTTGATAAACCTCTCTGTCGAGGCATCTTCTGCTGAGATTTCTTCTTCAGTGTGCCCAACTTCCTCTTCAATCTCAGGATCGCTGAAATCTCTTGCGCCGGCTCCACGCCTCTGGGTGGTCTCCATATCTTCGAGTCTCGCCCTGAGATCCCGTATCTGACGCTCCATTTCTACATTTCCAGCCGGCCTTCCCCTTCTTCGAGTGTCCCTGTCCTCCCGATCAGGTGACTGCCTCTCTCTCCTGGGTGACATTGTGTATCTGCTTCCCTCTGCTTCCTGAACAGAGAGAACTCCTCAACCCTGCTCTGATACCACAGTCGTGAGTATCAGAGTACTTTCCTCTCTCCTTCCCTTCTCTCGCCTGCAATATACAGACAAGACTTCAATGGCTCTGATACCACTTTGACGCAACCTGCCCTCGGCGGCACGGTCGCCTTCACCAGGACCTTCAACGACTCGGCCCGAAGAGTCGATGCTCTTCCAACTCCCCTCGGGAGCCTTTGTTTCCCATAGGATTCTCCTCCACGATCTCCTCTTCGCGTATCGGGAGGTCGGGTCTCATGATATCGCAAGTCTTGCGACACTCTCCTCGTGCAATTCAACACCGAACCCCGAAAGCCGATGGTCAACGGTCAAAATCTTAGGATATCGCCACTCGCGACACCGAGCTCAGATTTTTTGAACCTCCAAGTCCCGAGGTGCCGATCCCCGATGTGAGGCCACCTGTCCTCCACTAAGTCTCCCGGCCCCACACTCCCACGTAAATCTCGGGACTTCGCGGATCGCGGATCCACGATACCAAGTTCCCTACTGTTGGGAAACCCGGAATACCGAAACTCAGATGCTCCGGATTCGTGCCACCTGTCCCTCCGAGGATCGACGACTCCCACTAGATCGGGAAATCGCGGATCGCGATTTCACGTGCATGCAACACTTGCACTCTCCAACCCCGATATGCCGATAGCAACGATGATGGCTTCCTCCCAGCACCTGGGAGTTAACCCCCTCGTGACTCTTCTGCGATCTGACGGTCCGTGGCGTTTCGCGACTTTCTTCTTCAATTTCAAGTCATCGATTCTCTTCCTCTTAAAGAGTTTCTCCGCTTCACCACCTTTGTCCGGTGCAACTGAAAACAAAGGTGCTATTCCTTTCTGAGCTTTGTTCCTCTGACTCCTTCAGAGAACTTTTCTGCATGCTCCCTGCGTTCAATCTTCAACGAATTGCAAAGTGTTGAAGTCTTCCCGAACTCTGCGCTTCCACCTTCACAGCAACTCCGACCTCTCTGTTCTCAGACTTGCTTCTGAGACTCCAATCCGACCTGCACTCATTTGCACGGCTCAAACAACCCAAGACGATTCTGGGCAAAAGAGAACAAAAGTTTAACTACTTAGCCTCCTCAACGCACTCTATGCGGAGGTACTCAACTGCACTCGATGCAGGAATCTCCTGGCCTAAGCAGAGAAACAATTGAAACTCATTCTCTCGTTCCCTCAGGTCTCGAACCTGATATGCAATCACGTATGTAGCATATAAAAGATAGGCATAGAAGGAAGCAAGCAAGCAAAAACATAACATTAACAACACAAAGGTATCAAACACATCCATGGAATTGAATAGAAGCTTTCCTATTAATTCAATATCTGTGCATGGAGTTCTTCACAAGTTCTCTGCTCTGCTCCTTCTCTCTTAATGCTAATGCTGAATGGGAATCTGAATAATAATCAACAATACAACGGAGGGTGCCTATATTATGTTTTCCCTCTCGAAAGATAAACTGTCTAATCTACAGTTAATTATTCTATCTACTTGCATTAAATCTAAGTAAATGCCTCAACAACCTAAGGACGAGAGCTTATCCTCTCAAGGTCCGTTACATATATAAAGTGCGCTTCATCACATCAATATATTTAATGTTTGGCGCAGCCATATTACAATGTTCCAAAATTTTAATGCTGGTGCTCTCCAGCTGTTCTCTTTTCCTCCTCGTGCTGGCTCGCTTGATTGAGTGAGTGATGCTCCTGCATCACGTGCCCTTCAGAATGCACTAGGTGCTCCAAGGGTGCCACTCGCCTCATGTGTTCCCATGCGCGACGTGCCCTTCAGGATGCACTACGTGCTCCAAGGGTGCCAGTCACCTCTTGACTAACTTGGTAGACATCAATAACCCCTGGAGTCAACACTTCACTAGGTGAACTTGTGGGAGACTAAGGGCCTCTAAGGAATAAGGCCTCCGCCTTATTTCACACCCCTTAGAATCATCGTGAGCGACTTTCGCAATTCGCCCTCATGGCATCATGGGTTCTCTCAAACTAGGTAATCGTTAACCTACAGCTCGAGCCACAGCGACAATGCTAGTAGGTTGTGGCAGGGTTGTTGTCCACTCCTCTCCCTCAACATCTCTGGTAGTCGTGCGTGACCCCTTTACTCCATATGTGAGTCTAGTTGACAAGCTATCATCAGCCTGCATCATCAACAAATCATGTCAGAATATATCTATATCATGTCATCTAATCAGATGCACTAATATCACAGTAAAACAATCAAACCCCAATGGTACACTCCCTGACTCGATCCAGAGTCCAAGGGGTTCCATCGATGCCTCTACATCCTTGAGGTCCAAATCCTGCACACTTAGTAAAACCAAGTCAATAGCACCCGTCTATGTCAATGTAGTAAACAACATGTCATCAACCCATAACGCCTCATAATCAAAATCAAAAGTTTTAATAGCATAATAATCAGGATCACCTGTGAGCAAGTGTCCTCAAAGAATAAGTTCGCTCAGTGCACCACAACAGGATGTTAGAATTAATGTATTAATTAAATAATACATCAATGATATATAAATTAATCTATAAATTAATAAATACAAGTATAAATGTATTAAATAATTGAAAAATTAATGTAATTTATAAATTAAAGTATTCAAACATTAATGTATAACTTATTGTATGAAGGTAAAATTGGGCTATGTCTGTCACATTGTGACATTAGGTTCTATGCATCACATAGCAACAAGGGGTTATGTTTGTCATATTGTGACGTTTGGGAATGTTTGTCACATTGTGATGTCAAGATATGCATGTATATCACACCGTGGTGCTATGGTTTGTCATATAGTGATGACGAGTCTATGTGCATAATATTGTGACGTCAGAAAGTTCGCCGCATTGTGACAAAGGAAAGCATTTTGTAACATAATGAGGTATGATCATGAACATCACATATCAATGTGGGTTATGTTCATCACATCATGATGCCAACACATTTTCATTTCAATGCAATGTAGGGTTGTGTTTGTCACATTGTGACAATGGGTTTTGCACATTACATTGTCAGAAGGGGTTATATTCGTCACATTGCGATGTTTCAAAACATTTGTCACATTGTGACAAGGGGTTATGTCTCACATGCCATATAGAAATGTTTTTCATAGTGAAATATTAGATTTTGTACATCACATTGCAACAAGGGGTTATGTTTGTCACATTGCAACATCAATTTATGATAATCACATTGCGATGTTACTATGATTTTTCATATTGCAATGTTACTATGTCCATCACATTGTGACGTTACAATGTAGGGTTTTTGTATGTCACATTGTGTTGGCTGGTTTTGTACATCAGACTGCAATGTTGACATATGTTGGCATAATGATCGTGAATTCATTAATACAATATTCAAGAATAAATTAATTCAATAAATAAAATAATCATTAATGAATTAATACAATATACTACATTAATAAAGTAATACATTGAAAGTACATTATTAAACTAATATTATATTAAGAAAGTATTAATACATTAAATTTAATCTTTATAATGTAGTAAATTAATTATTAGTATTTTATTTTTTGAATGTATTAATACTTAAATTTAAGCATTACATTAATGTATTGAATTACATTATTATATTAAAGTATTGATACAATAAAACATTATTTATATATTAATAATGTATTAAAACATTAATAAAATAATTAAATATTAATAATGCATTAATACAATGATGATTTAATACATTAATGTACTAAAGTGTTAATGTATTAATTAAATAATATATTAATGATATGGAAATTAATGTATAAAATAATAATTATAATTACTAAATGTATTAAATAGTTAAAAAATTAATGTAATTTATAAATTAAA
>JZKD02S1819396.1:379568-390210 GCA_000966675.3 Picea glauca
ATCATCACAACTTATTTCATAGCAACGCAAATCAACACAACATCATAATTAAAGTAGCACACGATCAACACATTACATAAATAGTGACACGATTCAACTCATCGAAATCAACTAAAGCTAAATACAAATCATGATCAACCATGTTACTGAATATTAAAGTAGCTACATGCCCAACCTATCCTACATGGTTAGGACCTCCAGGACACATAAGCAACGCTCAAGACCATGATTCATCTGATTGATTTTGATCACTTAAGGTATCAACGTTGGCAACTGTTCTGAGGAACAAGTAGGTGTCTAAATCCCACTAAAACAATCAAGACAAAATCCAACTAGATCAACAATCAATCTAAATTATCAAGAAATCATGGCACAAGTGTAATTCTAAATTCTAAATCAATCATACATCTTAATGATCAACTATCTAGGTGCATAAAGATTCTATTACATCCATACATGAATCAATGGACGCAATTAGACATATATGAAGCATTCCGTGATAAACCGCAGTTAAGACTAGATACATATACTATGCCTATCCATAAATTTTCAAAGCATAAATAGATTAATCTACTTTACTCGGTCAATGTTTCATGTAATCTGAGAGAAACGAGTCAGAGGACAATACATAAAGGTAGTAAGAATCACAAGAGTATAAGAGAAATCTTAGTAAACAAAGGGACCAAATCTCTCAACATTGATACTACACATAAGACATTCATGGCTGATTACAATCCCAGTAGGAACTTATAAAAAATTCTTTTTGATCAGACGACAAGAGTTCTGTACTAAATTCCACAGTCACTGAATTGTACATTAAAATCCAAATACAATGAAAATAACAATTATTTAAGTAAGTCTTAATAATTATATTTATATAATTGATGCATGCTAATAATACTATTCATTATTCAGTCCATTTTTAAAGAGAAAGCTCTATATCCCTTCATCCTTATATTCAACTTAACACCATGTACATAAATTTAAACTTTAATGCTAATTATGATACCATCACACCCGTCACTTGGTTCCCAAGTAAAAATGAATCCATATATTACAAGCCCCTTAAGTTTAAATAATTTAATTAACTAAGTTCCAAAACTATTAACTTGCGAGAAGAACCATTATTAACCGTAGTTATTTTCCATATCTAACAACTTGAAGAAATTAAAGGTTAAAATAAGGTTGGGTTCCGTTAATCTAGTAAACTTCATAAATTTCAATGGACTCGGAAATTGAACACTACGATTTCGGAAGTGCTCTTATTAAAGATTTCAGGTCATGCCTAAATTATTGGTGTCAACAATCATATTACCCTTACCGTTAAATTCAAGATTTTTTAAAAACACAATTCATCAACATAGTTATAATTTGTCAATGAAAATATAATAACATAACTAGTGTGTTTTTTTTTTTCTTTTTCCCATAGGAGTTTCCTTAATGACACCTTGCCACTTCCACATTTAATTATTTTTTAAGATAATTAATTAATAATTAATTCCCCCATACACTTGTCACCCTTTCTCTTATTTGTACAAGTAAATCCACAATTTATTTTAATAAAACTCACTTTCCTTCATCCATCCTAAAATTGCTCCTAAAATCACTCTTATTTGTCTCTTTATTCCCCTTATTTTCAATTAATGACTGACGCCTTACTAAATCTGAGTTAAGTTAAAATAGGATTCTCTTTTAGTTAGACTAGTGTTAACTAGACTCTATATTCCTTTCTATGCATACACATTCTCTCCTCTATGTTTCCTTCTTATTTAAAAAACTCCCATTTTAATAATTTCTTACACCTATGTGCCTTAAATCAAATCATTAGGATTATTTAAATTTACTTAACTCTTGAAATTATTTACCTTATTCCCCTTTTTCTTTATTTATTAATTTCAGTTTAGCCTCTTTACAAAACTTATGCTAGGGTTAATTAAATTTTATTTGCGAAGGATTAACTCTTATAGGGATTTATAAATGATATTTTTAATCCTTAATTAATTAATTAATTAATGTATTCGAAAGTGCTCAATATTTCACAAGGTTAATTACTCACTCAGGGTTTTCTAGGCCACCTAGATTCATTGACTCAAATTTTACTTACGTGACGTTCCCTTCAAGATGCACTTCATGCTCCAAGGATGCCACTCAACTTTGATTGGTTTTGGTAGTTGTCCAACCCCGGGAGTAAAAAATCCATTCAGGCGACCTTGTGAGAGACTAAGGGCTTCTAAGGAATAAGTACCTCACCTTATTGTGCACCCCTTAGAAATATTCGTGATCGGTTGTCTCAGACTTCCCTCATGACATCGTGGATCTCTCAAACTAGGTAATCGTTAACCTACAATTTAAGCCACGACTAGAGTGCTAGTAGGATGGGTTAGAGACTCTGCCACACCTCTCCCTCAATATTTGTTCTATGTGCATGGCCCCTTTACTCCTTATGTGATTCATATTAGAAATCAATTGTCATCTTGCATCCATCAATGAAACACTATCAACGATCCATATAACAAATCATACTATAATTGATCATATGTCACATATGCATAAATGAAATACTAAAACCAATACAATCGACTCCCTAACTCAATACAGAGTCCAAAGAGGTCCATTGATAATATTAGCATCCGCAATATTTCAAGTGTCCCACACACTCAGGGGAACTTATCAATAACATCTCTCAATATATATATATATATATATATATATATATATATATATATATANATATCAATTAACATTAAATCAAAATCATCGACATCATCATAAAAATCCAAAAGATAAATATATAATCATGTACTATAACTAGATCACTTGCACGCAAGTGTCCTCAAAGAATAAGTCAATAACATGTGCTCACAAGAGCGGGATGTTACATAAACCTGCTCTTGTTTTAAACTTCGTCCCGAAGTTGTACAATATATAAAATGTAGTAATGAAAGTATCTGACAAGTTCTATATGTCTAATCTATCAAAAAAATATGGAAAGTGTTGATTCATATCATATGCATCCTCTCAGGTACCCAAGTGTGGACTATAATTGTCCCACTAGGCCTTGACTTGATTGACTGTTCGACATCATAGTTGTCGAATACGATGGTTTAGAATGTGGATTGGCTCCTCCATGAGTGCACCCTCATCTGGCACCTGTAAATAACTCATGTCAATCACATGTGTAGGATCACTAACATAATGTCTCAAAACAAATACATGAAAAACATCATGGATACGCTTCAAAGAATCTAGAAAGGCTAGTCGATAGGCCATAGGTCCCTTCCTTTCCACAACTTCGAAGGGTCCCACAAAACTAGGAGAGAGTTTAGCACCCTTTCCAAATTTGATCGAGCTCTTCTGTGGTTTCACCTGTAGTAAAACATAGTCGCCAAATTCATAATTGCGGTCAACGGGATGTGCATCAACATAACCCTTCTGTCGATGTTTCACTTCTTTAATCCTTTGTCTTAACGATTGAATTTTTTCTTCCATTTATTGGATCGCTTGTGGTCCTACCAGGAACCTATCCTCAAGTCGGTCTTATCTCAATGGTGCCAGTCTAATGGTACCTTGATCAGGGATGATTTTAAAGATGGAAATTTATTTTAAAATGTAGAAACCTTGGTGAATATTACTAATCCTTCATATGTCAACTATAAATGTTTGGGAATATTTTTTTTAAAATATTCAAATTTATAATTATTTTATATAGTTTTTATAAAATTTTGGCGATTTTTGAGGTAAAATAATTTTATCCTATAGAATTTGGGCGAATCATTTTTAAAATAGAGAATCTCGTTTTTGGAAAAACCATGGAAAAATAGCCCATGAGTGAAATTTAGCCCCTAAAATCATCCATGACCTTGATAGCTGTTGTTCTATGCAAACTCTACCAGTGGTAAGAACTCTTCCCAATGCTTATGTTTCTCCATCACATACATACACAACATATCTTCAAAAAGTTGGTTCATTCTTTCTATCTTCCCGTATGTCTCGGGGTGATACGTTGTACTAAATTTCAGTTGTGTTCTAGAAGCCTCTTGGAAACTAGTCCAAAATCATCCTATAAACACCAATCCTCAGTCATATATGATCCTTCTTGGTACACCATGTAACCTTACAATATTTTTGATTAAAAATATAGCTATGTTTGGTTCCTGATACGTCATATGCACATGAATAAAATGTGCACTCTTTGTCAGAGTGTCAACTACCATGAAAACCGAGTTGTGCCTTCGTACTGTTAGCAACAATCCAACAATAAATTCCATCAAAATGACCTCCCATTTCGATTACAGAATAGCGTGTCGCTATATTAATCCCGTCGGATGTCTATGTTCAGCCTTCACTTGCTAATATTCTAGACATCTCGCCATGCAGCTAACTATGTACACCTTCATTTGTTTCCAGAAGAATAAGGGCTTAAGGTATGTCCTCAACTTCATGACTCCTAGTTCAGCCATGTACATTTCTCTATGAGATTATCTTAAGATAAAACTTCTCAATTCTTCGTTAGGAGGCACGTAAATCCAATTATTATACCTCACTAGTCCATCATTGTCCAATGTATAACCTTCAAACCTTGGCACCATCATGGTGTCTTATCCGATATTGTTCTTAACTTCTTTGTACCAGTCATTGTTGATACGTATAACTAGAATATTTTCTATAAGATTCATCTGAAGAGGTATCACTGAAAATATGTGCAGTCTCTGACTCAATTTATCTGCTATTGAGTTTTCAATACGAAAGGCTTAAGCGTGAATTTCATTCCATTTTATCATTTTACTTAAACCATGAATTTATTTTTTTAGCAACTAAGATCACAAGAAGAAACACCATGCACAAGTACAGAAGAAGTATCCTGGAAAACCCTTCTACACAAGGGAAGAAAACCCAACCAATCCTTTGCTATATTCTTCAAGATAAAGGCCTTCACCACCATAAACACTAAGCACACAAAAAGGATCTCACAAACCCTAGAAACCTAGCGCCCAAGAGAGGTGAAAACTTTTCACAAGAACAAGTGTTTGCTGAAATTTCCAAAATCACACTTGTGATATGATTCCTCAATGGGGAGTTTACTTTTACTTATATTAGACTAAACTTGTCAAAAGAAGTGTCTATTGGAAAAACATGGCTGACCCCAATAAATTAAAATTTAAATAATAATTACCACGTTAATTATCTTTTACATTAAGGTGGGGTCGACCTGTACCCTTTACATAACAATTAGGGTTATAGGTAAGTATGACTCTTGAAAAATATAGCGAGGGATCTTATACACCCACTAGTGCTCAGCTACTAGGGGCACATCGACAAGGATGTCCACATATCTATCTCACTATGTCTCATAGGAGAAACACACTCACTATTGCTCATCCACTAGGATCACGTTCACCCGTGCTCATGCACAGGCATGTCCAACTCAATAGATCTTCTTTCCCACTGCATTATATAGGAGATTCATATGGAGTTCATCATCTCAACTCTCTTCTTAGAGGAGGATAATACATTGTTTAATCCATTTCTTAGAACGATGCACCCAACTCAAGGGATTTCACACATTCACCTGTTCTTAGCCACAGTCACGTATAACTCAATAGATATTCTTTCTCACTACGTTACATAGGAGAATCATCGGGAGTTCTTCTCAACTCTCTGTAAGGAGGAGGCCAACAAAACGTTCCAGTTCTGTCTCAGATAGTAACCACACACCCATCTCAGGGGCTCTCTCTCAGGTCTGTGTCCTGGAGGATGTCTCATGTAGCTATAATCATCAATACTCCCTCTCATATAGGAAGGAATTCTCCATCAGGTCAAGTCTCACATGAAAATACTCGAACTTTCTCTTCATTGTAGTCATCAACACTCCCTCTCAACTAGAGAGGTATTATTCACCAAGCTAGTTTGGTGAAGATGTCTACAATCTACTCATGTGTGGGAAGGGATTGCACATTTACTTCTTTCCTCTACATAATGTCTCTGAAAAATGGTATTTTATCTCAACATGTTTCGATTTATCATGAAGCACAGGGTTCTCAAATAGCTTCACACAACTCTAGTTATAATCATAGAATCCATCTCATGATCAAGTGAATCTTTCATAAGATTATGAAGCCAAACTTCTTCGCACATTCAATGCTATATACTCTTCTTCTATGTTACTCAAGGCCATAGATCTTTTCTTCCTGCTACATCAGGAAACCATGGAAAACACCAAGGTAAAATAACAATCAGATGTGCTCTTCTGGTCCACTGTGATTTCTGCCAAATTTGTATCGACATATCCCTGCAAACACAATTCCACACCAGAGGCATATCTCAGGACATATCCAATTGTGCCTCTTATATATCTCAATATATGCTTTACTGCTATCTAGTGAGTCTGTCTCGGTTGACTCATGAATTGAATAAGTACATTCACTACATAACATGAATCAGGTCTTTTTTTAACCAGAAACATCAATGATCCAATCAGTTGTGGATCAATATCATTTGAATCGTCAACATTTATTTTCTTCAAATCCATCATCATTGGTGTAGGCATGGATTTGAATTTATCCATAACGACCTTCTTTAATATCCCCACTATATATTTTCTTTGACTTTAGGAAAAATCTCATTATTCCTCTGTCATACTTCTTGTCCCAATAGGTAGTGCATCATACTCAAATCCTTTATATCAAAATCATAATTCAAGGTAAACAACATGGATTCCTGAATAAATCATCAAAATTAGGCTCTCGTCGCCAACAATGTAATAATATAGGTTTGAATCAACAACATTCTTGCTGAAGCCCAAACTCATCAAGAATAAATCCATATGATGTAGTCTTCAACTCATGGATGGAAGTGTAGTGTGTTTCACTGGATCGATTTTCTCATCATAGAAATCTCCCTCTCTTTGTGGGAATCTTCTGGTTACAAATATCGCTTTGTATTTATCGACACTTCCATTAGTTGCATGCTTGATCTTGTACATCCACTTGGAATTCACCATAGACTTCCCTTTTGGTCTCAGAACAATATCTCATACATCATTCTTTAAGATGTACTGGTATTATTTTTTTATGGCATCTTGCCATACATTTTCTATTGTTGATTCTCCAAGAGAGGGAGCCTTAGAACAATGAAGTGGCTCATGGTTGAAGGGTAGCTCAAAAATATTTTTTTCTTTCTCGGGATGTCCTTTGAGGAAATTGCATGTTCCTCTACCTTCTGTAGAGTTTTGTCGAACCTAGGAAAACCTGTTATGTCTTACTGCAATATCTATGGGTATATCAACTCGAGTTGCTGGATCAACTGAAATAATGTTTTGTCTCCCTCTAAACTGCTGAAGGGGGAGAAGGTATTGTATCTTCATTCTTTTTCATTTTTTTTTACTCCCTCTTTGACAAGTAACTCTCTATGAAGTCTAAAGGATGGATATCTTCTTTTGCTTGATTTCTATATATTTTATGTCTTCTTGACTATTGTAATAATCAATCAATAAGGTTTGGACTCCCATACCAAGGATAATGGTCCAAGTTATGAGGGATATCACACTAGATATAATTCCCTTCACTTATTAAGAATTCAATCAACTATAAATTTAATGATCAAACAATTTACCTCGATCTATGGTCATGCTAAAATTTATATTTGTTTTAGAGTAAATACTTCTCATCTCTCTTATATTCATCCTTTTGAGGTGGGTATGGTTCAATGTTAGTGGTGGAGGCATATTGTCTTTCTTTCTTCTTGGATGGAAAATTTCTAGCATAGTGTCGATACTTGTCACATCTGAAGCACTGAATCTCTGAAACATCTCTTCTATGATTATGACCTGAAGATGATGGAGTATTCTCATCTGTGAATATTTTTCTGAAGTTTCTTTTGAATCTTCCTCCTTTCTTTGTCTGAAGCGCAAAAGAATGGTTTTGATCAAGGGAGTCTTCTACTCCTCTATTTCTGAGTCTAAGTTCTTCTTGAGTACAGTCTGTGCATAGATGATCAAAATTTGGTAACTTTTCCCTTCCACTGATGCTTTGAAGAAAAGGTTCCCAATGTTTTGGAATATTGTTTAGAGTAGATAAGACAAGTTCTATGCCAGACATGATTTATCCAATGGCACCTAGTTGTTCTTTGATCTCTGATATCTTCATAAAGAAGGTAGCCACTATATCACCTTTTGTCATTTTGGTAATTTGAAGTTGGCCCTTTAAGGTGAGGGCTATCAGGGTGTTGTCACATTCAAACATATCTTTCAGTGCTTCATACATTTCAGAAGTTGTATTTAGGCTATCAATACGAGGTAAGAGATGATCTCTTATTGAGTAGATGAGTATTTTTCTTGCCTTCACATCTTCTTCCCTTCTTATTTCCTTCTCTTCATCGGTAGTTGTTTCTGGTAAAGTCTTTTGTATCACACTCAAAAGGTCATGTTCTTTAAGGGTGACCTAAAGCCTTGACTTCCAGGAGATGAAGTTGTTTGAACCATCAAGCCTATCTTCCATTAAGCTTCTTTTCTTCATATTTTTATATTTCTTCACAAATTCTCGCGAACTGGACCTAGAGAACCTAATGGCTAGGCTAGGATAGCACTTTTAGGTTTTGTTAGGCTTATGAATGCCAAAAATAAACTTTGAGAGTTTCATAGGAATACTTTTTTGAGATGAAACATTTCTTCAAGGAATTGTAGAAACCCTAAAATCAAGATTCTACAGAAAATTGCAGAAACCTAGAAACCCTAGGGCCAAAAATTCAAAATCCTCAGAATTTCACTTTGAAGGTATCTAGAGATGCACTGAGAAAGGCCATACATATTTGTCCAATTTTTATCCCCAAAGTCCAAATGTAAGGTGCTTAAAATTCTAAACAATAGAGGGTTGTACAAATTCTACAAAAACCTTATAGGTTGTATGGATTTGCAGAAGAAGGACAATTTATCTTTTAAGTGCTTTTGAAAGGGTTCTTCAAGACCTATGCTCTGATACCATGTTGATTTTTCAATAAGTAAGGATTAAGCATGAAGTTCATTCCATTTTATCATTTTACTTAAACCATGAACAATTTGTTGCAGCAACCAAGATCACGAGAAGAATCACCATGCACGAGTACATAAGAAGTATCCTAGGAAACCCTTCTACATAAGGGAAGAAAAACCATCCAATCCTTTTCTATATTCAGTGAGCACTTCGAAATTTCTCGGGATGAAGAAGAAATGGGAAGAGGTAACTACAAAACCACTTTGGATTCAAGGATCTAGCCCTCCAAGATTCAGAGAGGGATCTCTCTGTATGATTTATCTTTGTTTGGATTGGATGTTAGGCCAATTATAAGACTACATATTTTTTGGTTTGTTTTAAATTGTTTGGTTTGAACAGCCAGAGAAAAACCATTTGGCAATGGAGTCACAGTTCATAATGGATCAAAACCAGGTCATAAAAGGATAATATTTTAGGGAAAGGTGGGAAAATCCACTGGATATTCAATATTTAATGCATGGAAAAGATGGAACACATTAAGAAATTCAATTAAAAACAAAGCAACTGAGAATTTTGAGTTTAATCTTTAGTGGAAAAACACGGAAATTATTTCAAGAAAGTGACAAAGGGTACATTTAAACCAATTATGTCCTTTTGTCTACTTAAAATAATTAAGAATGTAGAAAACAATATGGTAAACAAAAGAAAAAATGTAACAGGGAGATTGCTTCACCAATGAAACTAACACAAGAATCATGTGATGCTTCAACTATGTTACTGAAATTTGATCCATGGAGGCCCTGTGAGTTGCTTTACAAAATTAGTTTCATCCTTCTAACAGGTCCCAACTGATCAACCCTTAATACTTTTTAATTATAATTATTTATAAGTTTCTTACAAAAGAATCAGATTACAAAAATATAGAGATCTTGTAGATCTTCTCATATTTCTAGTGCTTAATTTAATGGAGGTTGTTGAAAACATGTCTTCGAGTTTTGTTGTGTTGTTGATCTTTTGATGCTGACTGGGCTTATTTCTGTAGAAATCTGGTAGTAGAGTATGGATTTAGTGATTTAATGTTGATCTTCAGCTATGAGATGTCTTTGTGCCTTTTATTTCATTCTCATATTTCTATTTGATCCCTCTACCATCTGTCTCTTTTGATTTTTTGCCTCCCCAAATTATGAAAAATAGGGTCTAGTGAAATCATCGATTATCCCAATATATGATAGTTGTGTAAAAAGTGAAAGAGGTTATTATATATGAGTCAGTCCTGAGTAAAAACCTCTCTCAGGTTTTCCAAATTCATCTCCATATTTCCAAAACATCTATCGCAAAAACATGACAAAAACAGGAAAAATGTAATCTTGAAAAATTGTGCTCATAGATGGCTTCTATTCTCCCAATTCCTGATACATGTGCAAAAACTAAGAGAGGTTATTGACGTACATCCAGTTGCTGAGAAAAAATCTCTCAGTTTCTAAAAAATCCTTCGGGTTTTACCAGAATCGTCCTTGGAAGACATGTGGTCAAACTGTGTGAAAAGTGATTTTCGGAAGAGGGAGAGTGGTTTTCGGACCCCCTGGGGTGGTAAGTGGTATTAGGTGGGGCTCCAAAATCACATTGTAGTGACAAGTGTCCCGTGGTGGTTTCACTTTCCGAACCGCATTTGGTTG
>JZKD02S1819396.1:392704-403981 GCA_000966675.3 Picea glauca
TCTGTCGATTGTGTCAGTGCCACACCTCACCATATCCCTTCCTGCCATGTGTACTCCACTCCCCACCTCATGTCACATCCCTCTTTATGCCTCTACCTCTCACCTCCTACCATATGTCTCCCATGTCATCTCCACCTATATGGTTTTCCCCACTCTCCCTTTGCCACCACTTCCTCTGTCCCCACCACATCATTTCCACGTCCTTCCACCCAACCAATGAACATGTGTTTTATTCTGCTAGGGGTTGTACCAGTCACCTCGTTCGTTCCTCCTCGTCAGCATCCATGGTCACCAGCCAGTCTTCCCCGTACACATCTAACAAACAATAGAAGGTGAAAGAAAGAAAACCATGTCTCCAAGCACGGGCGTTGAATCTGCTCACTCAAATCCCAATGAATCATTTAATGTAAATGTGGAATGTGGGTGAGACATTGTCTCCTTCCATAAATAGAAGGCCAAAAAGGGACAAAGCGCAGAGGCAGGCTATCAGTCTGAACTGATAGAGATTGCATCTGAATGAAGACTGCATGGGGAGTCTGACCAACGTCTACATACGCAGCCTGACATAGAAACTCATCAATGCAAATCCTTAAACTCATGACATGATCGTGCCTCTAGTAACAGAGTCAGTTCTAAGTATATGTAGGCATTTTTGCCATTTTTTTAGGGTTGATGGTAGAGATAAGCTCACGATTGTAATGTTTTGATGAGGAATCTAGTTCTCTAGTTATGAACTAATCTTTGAGACTTCTTGTTTAATGGAAGCCAACTCCTTTAATTATATTTCACTTCTGACTCTGAAATCCTGGGCATGGAGGATCCAGTCGGGTGTTGTGATTATAGTATAGTGTAGGTTTGACTATATCTGTAGTTGCAGTGTGTTTGGTTTCTTGAAGTTTTCATATTCAAGAGGATCTTGTATCTGAGACTTTTCCTCCAAAGGCTGTTGGAAGACTGGATGTCCATAGCATACCTTCATACTTTATCACCTTCCTTCTATATACTCACCACTATACAACTTTACTGGCTTAAGTTAGATCAAGACCTCACTTATCTATGCATTTTCAACTGATTTTTTTGAGTTAAAATGATTCAGTCCTGAGATTGCATCCATTAGACCATCCTTAAACTTATTTACTGTGACATACAAACTGATGGGTATCATGCTCATCTATGTTGCAATACAAGGGTGACTTATGATGCTAACATTTCTGGCTCTATTGCCGGGGACGAAGTTGAATATTTTCCTTGGGGTTAAACAACAAATCTTACTCATTTTGAAGGTGCATCAGATCCCAGTACATCAATATTGTGAATGTGCACCGGGAAAATCCAATGTGATGACTCCATTGTTTTAGTTGTGGCCTCCAGATGCAGACACATGATTTCTACTTCATAGCTACCCCTAGAAACACCTGAAGCGGACCCAGAGAATATTATTAGAAAGGGAAAGGCCCTGCAAGAAGGTACTTCCACTGCTAAACCAAGTATCTCTGACGATCTTCAATCTCTTCCTGTAAGAACTCAAATTTCTTCTTCTCATTCTATTGTTATACCTTCTGTCGAAGTTTCTCGAACATTAAATTTTGGGAGTGTTCCTGCTGAGTTTTCCTCTCCTTGTCTAGGACTTGAGGGAGAAATCCTTGTCACTCCACTCTACCCTAAAATTTTACCATGGTTTAGACCCAACACCGCAGAAGATTTTCCTACCCCGGGTTTCACCACTCTTCCTATTACTATTGCCACTACCGCATAAAGAGAGACCCCAGTTCCCCTAAGCCCTCCATATCTCTCTCCAAACCCTTTGTTGTTTCCCTTTCCCTTTGGAAGCTCAACTCCAGCCTCCCCTGTCCTAACTGTTACAACCCTAAATTGCACCATCCATGCTTACCTGGCATCAGGCCAACTCATTTCCCTTCATTGCCAAAGCCATGCTGAACAGACTCCTCAAAAAACCTCTTAAACCAACTAACCTGCGCCCTAACCCACTGCTGGGCGTGTTGGGATGCTTGCAGGCCTTCTGCAGCACATGTTGGAACGCGGGCTGGCCCACTACAACCAGCGTTTACCTAACAAAGCAAAATATCAGGAAATTTTCCGCTAGGACGAGAAGCTTTTTGTTAGTTAACTGGAACTCCCAGCCATGCATGGCCGAGATTTTGCCTAAAACCCTAGCTCTTTCTAGCCTATAAAAGAAGGGGTAGGGGTACTATTCAAAGGAGGAAAATCATAGCAAAGAAACTCTGCCAAATTGCCGAATATGTTTTGTCCCAACCCTTTAGCCTTTCCTCAAGCTTTAGGAGGTATCAAGCAAAGCAGTTGGAGGACAAAGAAGAGGAGGAGCCCAAGATCAGGATCGAGGAACGGTGGCCGATCTCTATTATCATTGTAAGTTGATTCATATTGAGATTAATAAAAAGATACTTTTCCCGTCCCAAATACATGAAGTCTTATATGTTCTATTTGATTTATGTTCAATCTCTAACCCTCTAGAAGAACAATAGCATGCATGCGTAGTTTTGTCTTGATTGCAGGAAATCTTTTTGGAAGGAGCAGCAGAAGCAAGGGGATAGAGTGCAACAGAGGATCTACACCAACCGTCGATAACAAAGGTTAGTTGTTTCTTCCCATATGTGCATGTGAAATGGTTTTTAGGTTTGGGGTAGAAGGTTAAAAGTAATATCTTAAGGGTCATGATCTGCATGCAAGTTTAAACCCTATCTTGTTAGTCCGTAGGGTAGAATTTCCCCACAACAGAATTGGCGACTCCACTGGGGAGATTTACTCTTAAGGTTTCCCGTATTTGGTTAAAGATTTTTTGGGTAGTTCAAAGAAGTTCAGTCTCTGTTTCTTTGTTTATTTTTGTTGTCTGTTAGGTCAAAGCTAGCAGGGAACCTGGTTATCAATACCAGTTTTCCTTGACTGCCGCTTGACATTTATTCTCGAGACACACAGAGGCACACGCGGCCTGCATAAGGCCTGCACGCGTGTGACCCGCGCCCTAATCTTCTAGAGCACGCGTTTCAATGCCTACTATAGTGGTTTCAATAGCGTGTAGAGCCCAGGAAGCTTAAGAGGCAGTCCCCTCTGCCCTGTCAGAAATTTACCTTCTCAGGGGGCTTTCTGGATCCTGTCTGGGTCTTGTTGGTTTACTATCTTGTTTTCAGTCTGCCTTACAATGCCGGCAATAGAGATTATTATTACCGAGATAGTTTCTGCCTGAGCAGTCGGCCAGGAGCCTATCTGACATTCTCTCTCCTCGGATCTCCGGTGCTAGAGAACAAAGATTGAATGCCCTGCTTTTCTGTGTAGTCATATCTCAGTAATAGTGTCGGTCATTCTTTGTATTTGTTTTCTTGTTTTCAAATTCTCTTTTTCTGTTGAAGTACTAGCATCCAAGACTTTTAGAGACCCTGGTTGTCAATACCAGAGGCCTTTTTCAGGACTGGACTACCTGTGTGTGGTTTTATCTCAGTTTTTATACAGACCCGCGGCCTGTTTAGGTTTAGCTCGCGGGTACCCGCGCGCTATTGTAGCTCAAAACGCGTTTGCACGCGTGCTGTCTTGGTGACAGTCGCGGGCTTGATTGGTAGCTTTTCATCTTGGGTGGGGCAGTCATCCCCTCCTGCGGTGAGAAGAGATCCTCTCAGGGGTCTAGAGTCTGGGGCTGCATAGTCAGCAGGTTAAGGAATCTTATCCTTAGCCTGGGTTGTTTAGTTGAGGTTTGATAGAAAAGACAAAAGAGAAAAAATATTTGTTTTATGGTTTTTAGGCAAGTTGTGGAATTGGTGCTTTCTTGATTGCTTGTTTTCATTTTGTGCTCTGATTCTTTTGCGATCTGCACTTTAAGCCAGAGTTTTCTGTTCATTCTCTTGGTTTTGATCTTGTCATCATTTTTCCTTGTTGCGTTATTTTGCAATAAAAAAAAAAAAAAAAAAAATCTTGTGTCATGTTCTTCTTCATTTGAGGATTGTGTTGTTGCATCAGTAGCTAGGAAAGAAGTCAGTTTTGCATAAGTTTTTGCAGTGCATGTCAAGTATAAGTAGCTCACAGATATGAGTGAAAATCCTTCATATTTACTGCATGAAATCTTAGTAATTTCGAAAAGAAAAGAAGTCTTTCTTGTTGAAAAGTTGTTGGTTTTGCATTTTAGTAAAAAAAAAAAAATGTTTCCAAGAATTTCTTGTTCTTTTTTCTTTGAGTCTTTTTACACACCATTAGTTTCACTTTCGCAGCTTGTGACTTAAAAAATCCCATTAAAAGAAACGCTAAATAAAATCAAGTAGAATTTTCTGTTTGTAGGGTGCATACACTAGCTCAGGAATAGGGCCTTGGAATAGGTTGGAGAGTAAATTCTCCAAGGCCACCCAAACTAAACATTGGAGTCTGTCAATAGGGAGTGTAGAAGTCCAGTTACAGAAAGTTATTCAGGACCCCCCTCTAACACAAGGGCTAAACACGAGGTCGCGTAAGGAAAGGTAGCAGATACAACCCCTCCAAAGCTGGACCGAGCGTTGAGGAGAACACATATAGAGGATCTGTTAAGGGATTCCGTCGTTTGCATTTGCCACAGATCTTCGTGGGTCTCAAATCCATTCGAGGTCCTCAGTTGTCTTCCGGACCATTTACTCTCGATACCCTTGACAGTTTTCGGTCTTGATACCCTGCTCATTGTGGTGTACCCGACTATCGACTGTACCCACCTGATAGTTGTTCACGTGCTGGAAAATTAGTTGCCAATATTTTTTAGGGACATACACAGGTGACTGTGGGGGTATACCGCAGTACCTGGGATGGACATCGAACCAACGCTTTGCAGAGTATACCCGGAGGGTGCTTCCGTATTCGAGTTGCACTTGCACCGGTAAGTTTCTCTAGTGTTGGTTGTTGTAACTGTTCTTCCTACTAGTTTAGTGCTTGCTTGATTTATCTTCTAGGGGCTTTATTTTAGTGTGTGTTACTATTTGTTCATGTAGAATACCTTAGCGTGTCGTGAATATTCTCACACAGTGGAGGATTCAGAGCTCCGTCGGTCGTGAAGGCTTCTGGGCCTGCCGCCGGTTATATTGGAGCCACCCCCGCCACCTTTGAGGCGGAAGTTAGACCAGAGATGGTCTTTCGAAGCAACCGGTTTTCAAACCATTGAGCCTGAACAACTCCCGGAGGAGTCAGCCGCCAATCTTGGATCGGTTGAAACCTCAAACGCTGATACTTGGTCGGATATTATTGTGCCAATTCAATTTTACGAACGCCTATCAGCGCCCAACCCAGTTATGGAACAAATTACTTCCTCTGAGAATTATTCTATTCCCATCACTGTTACTACCACAAGAGAAGCTTCTCCTAACCTGCCTTTGTCGACGGTCTGGGCCACCATGGTCTCGGACGCAACTACGTTGTATAGTGGACCAACCCCATCTATGGCGGCGGCCACACCTCCTTACACATCTAGTGCGATAGGCCCTCCATTTTCATACGGTATGCCTAGTTCAGGTACAAGTCCTGAACTCACTTCTTCCACTTTACAGACTTTGGGTCTGGGGGCAGGGAGCTCTAATGCTCCTTTGCAAGGTCAACTTGGGGGCATTTCTATCCCTTTCAATGCTTTTCCTTACGCTGGGGGTCATATCCCTCCTTCATCCCCTTCGCTTAGTGGATTGCATCAGCAGTCCGTCGGGCATCCTGTACACACAAGTCCATTTGGAGCCGGGAGTCAAGGAACACCTGCGCAAACTTTGCCGGTAGGTTCGTCACCGTTTGTTTGGAACGAGACGTTTGGTAATAACACTTTCACATCCTCTACTTTCCCATCGGGGGGCACACATATTTTTGGACAGTCTACGCCAGCACAGGGTACTATTCCTGCGTTGGGGGCACACATACCAGGACCTTGGAACTCAGGACAAGGATCCGTTCCTTCATCTGGAATGTCATTCTGGGGCAATTCTTTCCACAGCCATTGGAACTCCGGACAGACTTCTATGCCTCTCCCCTCAGGACCGATATGGAGTAATCCTTCCCAAAGTCCATCAAACACGATGAACTCCCAACATCCTATGTCCTTAATGGGGAATCATCAAATGATGTCTCCTCAAATGAAAAACCTTTACGCTAGTCAGGGCCACGGTTTCTACCAAAACCCAGGCTAGTAGCCAAACTTTTCCTGGCAACCTGGTGCCAGTCAAACTCTAGGACCCTTTTATCCTAGCTATCAACAGCAACCTAAACTACCTTTCTTGTCAATGTTACACTTGCCAGATCTAACACGGTTGTTGAATTATCCTATCTGTCACGATCCGCGTTGGCCTCCTATGCCGATGAAGTTGCCTTCAGACATCCCAAAGTTCGAGGCCAAGCCTAATGAAGATCCAGGTGATCACGTGACAAATTTCCACTTATGGTGTTCATCTAACTCACTAAAAGATGACTCCATCCAGTTGTGATTGTTTCAATGCACTCTCATTGGGAGTGTCGTGAAATGGTACATAGAGCTTGATCGTTCGCGATATTCTTTTTTCGGCGAACTGGCTATGGCTTTCCTTAACCATTTCCAGTTACCTGTGAGATATGACGCCGGCACAGAGTTGCTAGCCAATTTCGAGCAGACAACAACAAATCATATCTTGGATCATATCTGAGAGTGGAGACACCGAAAAAGTCTAATCAAAGTGCCAGTTCCACCAGCATTCCTGCTGGAGTGGTTTCTTAAGTCTTTGGTCCCCCAATTGTCCAAAGACGTTGCAACTTCTGGGGTTTTCTCCGAGGAAGAGGCCATCATGAGGGCTCAACAGTTTGAGCTTATCTACTCTCAGTCGGATCTATTATATACCATCCTGTCGGATGCACCACGATCAATTCTAGACAAGACTAGACAGAGAGCTGGACCACATGCCGACGACATAGTTGGTTTAGCACAAACCAAGCCCGCTGAGCAATTGACAAAACCATTGCAACAATTATCTATCCAACACTCAACGGCCAGCCAGACTACTGTTGTGGCTGCTCCTCCTACTCAAACATTGGAAGTACACTCTGTACAGACGACTAACCCAAAGGCCAACCAGCAGCCCGAAGGGAATAAAAAACAATGCAAGAAGAGTAAGGGGGATAAAAAACCAAATGATAATGCTAGCGAGGGCACCACGGAAAAATGAAAGGCGAGGTATCTGTGCAACTTGTGTGCGGAAGACCACCCTACCCATCTATGCCCTCGACTTGCAGAGGCCCAGAAGTTTGTCACACAACAACAGCAAGCCGTGTTGACTAATCCCTTTCAGCATGGGCAAAATCTAACTCAAGCCTCTACAAGTACTGAAGGGGGCAGCCACGAAAACTGCCCTCCCCCAAACAATCCATCTTCCGCGAACGTATATATGGTGAAAAGTGATGCTTTAATAACGACTAGAGCACACGATTATAGCAAAACAAACACCTCTGAGAAGGGCAAAGAAGCCGAGATCCCATCTCTTCCTCTACAGATTGAGAAGACGTTGGGTGAAACAATGACATGCATCTCAAAAGGTGCGTTTAAACGAGCTTCTCATAATCCAAACGCAAGGGCCACCCAGAACTACTCTGTGGTGGAAGATTTATCACAAACCCCTTCTGCTATGTCCTCTTTGGAGGTCCTCCAAAGTTTCCCCGCTCAGAGGAAAGCCTTGTTGAATGCTTTAGGCTCTAGTGAGACTTGTAACCTAGGTACCGTCATGTTAGATATGACTGAATTGAAACCTCGTTTTCCTTACCACGTCACGTTTCAGATAGTAGTGGCTCATCCCACGAAAACTTTTACATGGAATATCTTCCGCACGGTGGTAGACGAGGGCGCTTCGACTTGCGTTATGTCGTTAGCATGCTGGAAAGCCATTGGTCAACCTGAGTTGTCTCTGTCACCTACTCTCCTCATGGTGTTCGATGGTCGTTCTTTCCGACCGCCTGGCATCATTCCTTCCTTCCCTGTGCAGTTAGGGGGAAAGACCGTGTGCGTCGAAGTAGAGGTAGTCGATGCCCCCATCGACTACAATTTATTGTTAGGTCGTAGTTGGACTTATGCAATGCAAACGGTGGTCGCTACCATTTTCTGAGTCTTACTGTTTCCACATGAAGGCTAGATAGTGACCATTGATCAATTATCCTTCTCTCGACTTGACCCAGCTTTGGGGGCATCCACGGTTCCTATGGTCGATAATCCTCAAGCCGGTGTCGTTAACATAGGAGTTGTCTTGTGCCCATCTTTGATGGGTACTTTCGATTACCCACCTCCTCATAGCGATGTCAAGTTTATATCGACTCACCATAAGGCTGAGATTTTCCACGTTTTGTCGTTCCGCACGACTTACTTTCAGGATCTGTGGATTCTTCCTTCCCCATCAGACACGATGGATAGAACGGGGGATGCGGACATGTATATGCCCTTGTTGGCTGCTGAAGTAGTGTACTCTTTGGTCCAACAAGCTTCAGCTACTCCTGATCCGACTCCCACACAAGAGTTGGACCCACTTCTCAAGCCTATCTGGGCTCAGGATTCTCTTGTCAACAACGATTCGTTAGATTTAGTCTTGCCTTCGGACGAAGCAATAATCGAAGCAATGACTGGTCCAGACAAACCTTGGGAAGATATTCATCACAGATCATAATTCCTCCCAGAGTTATACCGAATTGAGGCAGGATAATTCACCATCACCATGACGGGAGATCAGCCTTGTCCCATTAACCTCTTAGCTACACAGGATATTTATGCCGAGGGCAATATGGAGACTATCGCTGAAACAATACCTATCAATATCTCCCGAACCCCTGGCGTCGTGGAGAATGTCTTCGTCGGAGCAGATTGTTCCCCTGAAGAGATTTAGATTTACACGGATCTTTTCAAAGAGTTCCGTGATGTTTTTGCCTGGTCTTATGAGGAAATGCCAGGCATCGATCCGAAAATTGTTGAACATGAGATCACTACGTATCTGGACGCTAAGCCTGTTCGATAGAAACTTCATCCAGTTAATCCTAGGAAAGCAGCAGCCATCAAAGCTAAGGTTGAGAAATTGCTTAAGGCAGGGTTCATATACCCTATTCACTTGACTCAATGGGTGTCAAATCCCGTGTCAGTCGATAAAAAACAAGGCACGATTCGTGTCTGTACCAATTTCTGTGATTTGAACAAAGCATGTCCAAAAGATAATTATCCAACCCCATTCATCGACCAGATCATTGATGAGTACACCGGTTGTGAAGCCTTTTCATTCATGGATGGTTTCTCAGGCTATAACCAAATCCAAATCAAACCTGAGGACCAACACAAAACGACATTTATTTGTCCATGGAGTACATTCGCTTATCGAAAAATGCCTTTTGGTCTCAAGAACGCTGGAGCCACTTTCCAGCGGGCCATGTCTTTTGCGTTTCATGACCTCAAACATATGGTCGAGGCCTATCTAGATGATTTAGCATCACGCTCTCAAAAGCGAAAAGATCATCCTACACACCTCAGACTTATCTTTGAGCACTGTCGCTACTTCCGGATTCGCTTGAATCCCAACAAGTGTAGCTTTTGCATCACATCAGGACGTTTGTTAGGTTTCATCGTTTCAAGAACGGGTATCAGGGTCGATCCTCTTAAGGTGGAGGTGATAGTCCAGTTGCCCCCCCCACGCACCATCTTACAACTTCAAAGTCTTCAAGGCAAGGCAAACTTCTTACAACACTTCATCGCCAACTATGCCAAAATCACCAAGGGCTTCATGCATTTACTGAAGAAAGACATTCCTTTTCTCTGGGACGAAGCCGCGCAGCACTCTTTCGACGCTTTGAAACATGCCCTTACAACCGCACCTTTGCTATGGCCACCGAATTATAACAAGGATTTCCTATTATATCTGGCTGCCGCAGAGTCAACTATAGGCATGGTTTTAGTTTAGGAAGATGATTCGTTTTCTAAATATGTGATCTATTACCTGAGCCGAGGCCTCGTAGGACCGGAACTTAATTATACCCATCTTGAGAAACTTGTGTTGGCAGCAGTTCATGCTGTCCAACGGTTCCGTCACTATGTTCTGTTTCGTAAGACCACCGTCGTTGCCATCCTGAATCCATTTCAGTACATGTTGACATGACGAGTTATTGGCAGAATAATCAGTAGATGGATGGTCATCCTCCAAGAATTTGATTTAGACTTCGTTTCAGCGAAGTCCAAGAAGTCACTGGTCTTCACAGAACTTATTTCGGAACTTTTGGTTGAGTCAGGTGACGTTGTGCCTGAGGAATCGCCTATCCGGGGGGATATGTTCTTGATCGAATCGTCTGACCCCTGGTACAGAGATATACTGATCTATCTGCAGACTTTGAAGTGTCCTACCTCTTTTTCTCATGATGAGCATCGACGGATACGCCATCAGGCCAAGAACTATCTTATACTCAATGATACTTTGTATCGGCGAGGGGTAGATTGTATCTTGCGTCGCTGCCTTACTCATGAGGAGGCCGTCATAGTGCTCAACGATTTTCATACAGGAGCTTGTGGCGGTCACTTATCCGGGTTGGCAACAGCCCAAAAGATTTTATGAGTAGGTTACTTTTGGCCCATGCTTATAAAATATTGTATCGAGTAAGTCAAAAAGTGCCATCCGTGACAAATCTTCTCATGGAAGATGAGGGCACATCCATCTCCTATGTTTCCTGTTATGACCGTCGGTCCCTTCACCAACTGGGGGATTGATTACACTACTTGCAACCCCCCATCAGCAAGGGGGCACCGCTATATCATTGTAGATGTCGACTACTTCACTAAGTGGGTCAAAGCTATGCCGACGTTCAAAGATGATGGAGAGACTGCAGCTCTCTTCTTATTCAACCAGATTATAGCACGGTTCAGAGTCTCGAGAGAGATTGTCACTAACCATGGCAGTCACTTTCAGAATCAAATGATGAATGAGTTAACGTCAAAGCTTGGGTTACGGCAAGAACATTCCTCACCTTACTATCCCCAAGCCAATGGGCAGGTGGAAGCTGTTAATAAAACTCTTAAGAAAATGCTACAGCGAACCATCAACTCAGCCAAGTCTAACTGGCATTTGATGTTATACTCGGCATTATGGGCTTACCAAACATCAGTTAAGACTGCAACCGGTTTTTCACCTTTCCAACTCGTTTACGAGCTGGAGGCAGTCTTTCCCATCGAATGTCAAATTCCATCTCTGAAATTGGCAGTATAGTTATTGCCAGACACTTCTCCACTTGAAGAGCGGTTAGTACACCTTGAGCAGCTTGATGAACAGCGTCGCGATG
>JZKD02S1819398.1:2204-13526 GCA_000966675.3 Picea glauca
TGATAAATTGCGGAGTGTGTGGGGAGGACGGTAAATAAAGGCCTCCCGCCTCCTCTCGCCACCTCCCCCTGCCACGTCGCTCCCCCTACCTGTACTCGTGTCACCCCATCCGGGGTTAGTTAAGGTTAAAGTTAATAATGCAATGCAAAGTTTATTGGTTTAATGAACATTAAAGTTAATAGTCTCAAAGTTTAATTCTTTAGTGTTTAAGACTAAGAATTATTATTTAAGTGTTTAGGATTAAAGGTGAAGGAATGACTAATTAGGTTGAGAGTTAAATATGATTAATGGATATTAGATAAAGATCATGTATTTTTATAAGGGTTTATAATTTTAGTGTTATGGGTTAAGTATAACAAATTATGCTTTAGGTTTAAAATATAAGGGCTAAATATTAGAGTTTTAAGATAATAGACAAAGTTAATATGTAAGTCATGAATATTGCATTGGACAACTAGTCACAAAAAATATTGATAATGGTACTATAAAATTAATGAGGCTATAATATACAATGAAATGATTAATTATGATTAATATGTAATATTAAATGTATATTATGTTTTTTATGGAAAACTAAGTAAGTAAAATAACCAAATGGATATAGTAGTAAAATGTGCACACCATAAAAACAATGAATAGAAGATGTATAGTAGGAAAATTTGTTAGAATATAGAAGAATGTGTGCTCATTTTACCATTGACAATGCCCTCGTCACCCAACCATAGGCCGAAGCCACCCTTCGAGCACCTTAACCTTGACTAAGAATTATTCCAGAAGCAAACCCTAGGCTAGATAGCCAAACAAGGTGTAGCGCATCTTCCTCCAAGGATAGCGCACCAACAATAACTGATCAGATAGTCCAAACCCTAGACAAGAGATAGTCCAAGCTCATAATGAAAACTAGCTACTGTTGCAGCTGCACCTACAACCCTCCTCCACATGTGTGCACCAAAATGGGAACTGCAATTCTGAGATGCTGTCAAATGAGAATTGGCGCCCTGTATTTATAGTGGTTCTGCCATATTTGTTGGGGCCGACTTCTCCTTCTAGATATGTGTCTGTTCAATATATTATTATTATTTCTGGCCGACTTCTTCTTTTGGAGGCTAATAACCTAATATTAATTATCTTCTTGAGACGACAAGACTTATAGGGTTATTAGCCAACTCATTAGGGTTTTCTCTTGCTTTCCAGAGTCTTCTATTCTCGTCAGGTTCACACGTGGAGGTAAATACCTCCCGCAACTACCGTAATATTAACACTCCCTCCTAGCTAGGGAGGTATTACAAGTAATGGTCTTGAGCACAAAAATTTAACATTTACCCGGTAGCATCAATATAGTCATCTAGACTATATCATGACTAGATCATGAGCATCACCATCACCATCAACTGCATCGTCTCTCAAAACCATACTTCATCTGAGTAATTAGACATGATGTTGGATAATTCACTCACACCATAAAGTGATACAAGAGCCATTCTTATAATCTAGAGTAGTAAATGCTCTGAACCAATTTTCGTCTGGAAAATCTCTGTTCATCATTCATCTGGATGGTGATTATTTCCAATAAATTGTTGATAGTCTTCAAGGAAGTTAGAACAAAAATAGAACACAATTGTGTCTATTCATAGTAGTACATAACTACAATCCAGTGGATCACTACCACACCAAGTAACACACAAGTACTTGATCAACAATGTATAGTTACAAACAGTGAAACATATCCACCACAGTAGTCTTCATCTACTGTCATACAGTCTTCATAACAAACATTTGATAACAACCTGCATAGAAACAATGTTATGATATATACTGAATTATTTGGGCCAATCTTTCACTCACATCTGTGAGCTCTGAAAGAATATCTACCTCACGAACAGTGGAACATATCCACCACAGTAGTCTATATCTACTGTCTTCATAACAAACATCTGATAGCAACCTACGCATAAACAATGTTATGATATAAATTGAATTATCTGGTCCAATCTTTCACTCACGTCTATGAGATATGAAAGAATATATGTCCTCAGAGTTGAACAATGAGATATCTGGACTATTATTCTCAAGTAAGGAAGAATAAATGTCATGTCTTCTGAACATGGACCATTCCCCACCCTGGGCCATTCTTCCTACACTAATCAAAGTGCACCCTAGAGAGAATGTATAACCCTAAGGAATGCTGAGTCTGGACCATTCCCCACCCTGGGCCATTCCTCCTACACTAATCAAAGTGCACCCTGGAGAGAATGTATAAACCCTGAGGAATGTTTGTCCCTGATTGCTGAGCCTGGACCATTCCCCACCCTGGGCCATTCCTCCTACACTAATCAAAGTTCACCCTGGAGAGAATGTATAAACCCTAAGGAATGACTATCCAGACCATATCCTTTGTTAACCACAAGAGGAAAAGACTGTCCTGCATCAACCTCCAAAATGGACCATTCCTCATGTTAACCACAATGAGAAATCGCTGTCCGGCGAGGCAAGCAATCTTCTTGAGTAACCCTCAACAAGAGAGACTGTCCTAGACCACTCCCCATGTTAACCACAATGGGAATTCGTTGTCTATGATACATCAACAATTAGACTACTTTCCATGTTAACCACAATGGAAAGTGATTGTCCGTCAGAAGTCTCAATCCACTTTTCGAACAGGAAAGCATTTATCCAAGATGGACTATTTTTCAATTTTAAAGATGAATGTCTTCAATAATGTTTTCAGTGCTCCCTCCTAACTTGGAGAGTCATTTCTTTCTTTTCCGATAAAAAGGAAGTTGTTTCCATGAGCTCTAGCTTGAGTATGCAAACTCTTTCATCTTGGATAGAAGTTTTACCAAAATGTCTGCTTATCTTCTCATCTGTGGAGATATGTATTGGAGAATCATTTTCTCCTTTCTAGTACTTCATCATGGATAATGTAATGCTTGATTTCAAATGTACTTTAGTCTGGAACACTGTGAAGGCTTCATGTAGATTTGAACAATAGACTATATCATAGTTGGAAAACTGAAACATAATTATGTGGCACTTCTTCTGTCATCATGAGATCTGATCTACTGAGTAGTCATCTTTATAGGAAATTTTCACCATGCTTCTACTATGCACTGGAGGTTATCCTCCAAGTTATCTTCTTTTATCTGCATACAGGAGTCTCTTTCTAGTATGTCTCAAAGTCTTGAGATTGCTTTTCATATTCTCTTTATTCAATTTCTCCGGAGAACATTCTTTGCATTCATCTGATGTAGAACTCCAACTCATGGATGTTGCAGATGATATAATGACTTATGTAGAGATAAGTATGGTTTACTGGAACAAGTAATCATCATAGTCTTGTCCCTCCATCTGGGAGAACCTCTAGTTCTATATCTCACAATGCTTTCATTCATAAGTCTTCCATACACTATTCTTCATCATGACTTTCAGTTCTTCTGCTTGATTGCTTTTAGTGAGTTCATATCAGGCTAGTAATCTTGTGATTCTTGATACAATGATTGGTTGTTCTGGTTCCTCTTTCTTTCTTGGAATCCTCATGTTCTTCTTCATGTTTTTTTTTCTTTCTTTAGTTCTTGGGTTCATGGAGTTTCTTATAGATTCTATGTGCTAGAGATTCCACTTCTTTCTTTCATCATAGGATCACAGATCTGGATGGAAAACCAGAAATACTTTAAGGATTCTCTTCAAAGAAGTCTTCTTCTATAGTTGAATTGAACACATACTGTCTTTTGTGGCTGCTACCATGGATATATATACTTCATCATCTTCAATGGGTCATAGGATTAGCTCCCTCCTAATCCTTGCTTCATGTAAGAGTGCATATGATCGGCTCCCTCCATCTAGCAGAGTCCATGCATCCATCTACATCCTTATTGTCTTTTGCAATATATAATTGGCTCTCTTGTCTAACAGAGCCCACGCTTTCGTCTTGTTGTCTTCTACAAAACGTCATAAGTCTTTTTCCAATTTTCTATTGATTGCTGACTTCTTTCTATCTTTGCTTCTTCTAAATTTCTTCATGATTGATTCGACTTATCTTGCAATGGCTTCCACATCATTTGTATTTCATCTTTTCATGTGTTTTATTTATTCATTCTTATCTTGTTGTTCTTCCATAGGTCTAGTTCTTCTTGGAATACATTATCTTCCAAGAGATAGATATACAAGATATATATAGGGATGATGCAAACAAGATATGTACAAGAAATAAGAGGAGTGTTGTTACCTTTTTAGAAGAAGAAGTCTCTTGCATCCTTATTAGTCTTTTTTGTAGGTTCCTTTTCTTCGGCAATCGATGCTTTGTGTTTCTCCTTCCTTTTCTTTAGCTTGGGACACTAGTTCTTGTAGTGATCGTACTTTTGACAGTTGAAGCATTGTACTTTTGAAATGTCTTTCTCTTGATTTGGCTTCCTCCTTGAACCAAACTTCCTTTTGTTCCTGAAGTTCTTGAATCTTGTTGTGAAAGCTTGATCGTCGTACTTCTTTTGGGGCTTATCTTTTGTATTGATCTTTGATTCTTCTTGAGCACAGCAAGTCCAAAGTTCTTCAAATGTCAGATACTCCTTCTTTGTGTTCATGCTTGCGGAAAATGAATCCCATGTCTTGGGAAGACCATTGAGTACTATGTTCACCAATTCCTTTTCTAGAGCGATCTCTTCAATAGCTTGTATTTGATCTCTTAACTGGGAGATCCTTACAAAGTATGATGTTATGCTGTCATCATCATTCATCTTCATGTTACAGAGCTCATTCTTCAGACTCATAACTTGTCCAATGTTTTTGACTAAGAAGAGATTTGTTAGGGCATCGTACATCTTCTTTGATGAGTCAAGATGGGAGATGTAGGGTATCAAGTGGTCTTTTATAGAATCCACTATGATACTCATGGCATTTATGTCAACATCTTTGAACTTCTCCATAGCTACAACGTTCTGCGGTTCCTTCTCTTTTCCTTCTTCAAACTCTGGCTTCACGATCTTTCCTTTCATGATATCCAACACTTTATTCTTGGCAAGGATGAGGTCAATCCTTGTCTTCCATGCTATAAAGTTAAAGGCTCCATATAACTTGTTCTCAAACTTCATAGAGTTAGTCATGGCTTGCTTGACTTGGTCAAACCCTAGATTTGAACAGAAATTCAAACTTCACGTCTTGTCTTGCTTGAGAGTGACAGGAGATGCACTAGGCTAGAGCGCACTGATCTATTCAGAGATTAGCTCAACCCATTCATTTAAGGTTCCTCAACAAGAGGTTTAGGGTTTCTGCAACTGCTCCTGCTAGTAACCCTAGTGGCAGTGTCTTGGAAGCTCCTTCTGCTAGTAACCCTAGAGGAAGTTCCTCAGCAAGCTCAATATCCTAGCGGCTATGTTTTCCTTCCAAAATTTAGATTGAATGAAGGAGCTGTGGGCCCATAACCGGTTAGAATATAGAAGAATGTGTGCTCATTTTACCATTGACGATACCCTCATCACCTGACCATAGGCCGAAGCCACCCTCTGAGCACCTTAACCTTGACTGAGAATTACTGGGGAAGCAAACCCTAGGCTAGATAGCCAAACAAGGTGTAGCACATCTTCCTCCAAGGATAGCGCACCAATAATAGCTGATCAGATAGTCCAAACCCTAACCAAGAGATAGTCCAAGCTCATACTGAAAACTAGCTGCTGCTGCAGCTGCACTTGCATCCCTCCTCCACATGTGGGCACCAAACTGGGAACTGCAATTCTGAGATGTTGTCAAATGAGAACTGGCGCCCTGTATTTGTAGTACTTTTTCCAGATTTGCTTGGGCCGACTTCTCTTTCTGGATATGTGTCTATTTAGTATATTATTATTATTTCTGGTCGACTTCTTCTCTTGGAGGCTAATAACCTAATATTAATTATCTTCTTGAGACGACAAGACTTATAGGGTTATTATCCAACTCATTAGGGGTTTCTCTTGCTTTCCAAAGTCTTCTATTCTCGTTAGGTTCACACGTGGAGGTAAATACCTCCCACAACTACCATAATATTAACAAAATTAACGTGGGAAAAACAAATGTATATAATGAAAGATACAAATAAATATTGAGTCGCAGAGGACTTACAATAGATATTTTGGCCCTTGAAGTGTTTCTATACAACCTTCTTATTCCTCTATTTTACTCAAATATCCCACTCTCTTTTGTTGGTGTACATGCATCATTTTCTCTCACATGCATGAGCTAGTTCACTTCACTCTGTAACTCACAAATGTATGTGGCCTGTAGAAGGGAAAAACGTAAATGGATTTGTTATTTTGGAAAAATAAAATACCACACTAGAAAGGGGGGTTTCCAGACACCTGGGAAATATCCCTGAGAGGCTAAAAATTTATACAAGAACACAAGAAAACACATAAAAAATACTAAAAGGAGAACAAAAGAAAGACACCCTAGAAACTAACCCAAACTAGGAGCACTTCCCCAGTATGGTCGCCACTTATGTTACTGGGATATTTATCTTGTGACTTTGGCGTTGGATTACTGACAGGGGGGGTGAATCAATAATAGAGAAATTTAATCCTTTTTCACCATAAAATGCAAGTGTTATATCAATGTAGAATTATCATCCAATATTTACAGATTAAATAAACAATGAACAAATGAGCAATCACACACATACACAGTACACCAATGTTTTACATGGAAACCCAAAGCGAGAGAAAACCACATACTATTTTTTCTTATATGTCTTTAAGAATTACATTCATTGGAAGCACCAACTTCCTTTGTTTTCCAGATGCAACTAGAAGGGGGCTCCAACCCCCTAGTTTCTCAGGCTACAACCTGAGGAAAGCTCCAAATCCCTAATTCTTTGACTACAACCAGAAGGAGGCTACAACCCCCTAGCTTCTCAGGCTACAACCTGAGGGACGATCCAACTCCCCAATTCTCTAGCTACAACTAGAAAGAGGCTACAATCCCCTATATTCTCCGGCTACAACCAGAAGGTGGATACAACCACCTGTCCTTGCCCCATCCAACCACCCTGATGTAGAAGTAGAATGATGGAACCACTGTCACACTATCACTATGAGATATACTGCTGTAAACCTATACCAATCAACCTGTAACAACCTGTACCAATAACATGTGAAAACATGTACCATACATCACCATGTACCATAAACAAGTGTATCAACCACACACCAAACTGTACCTCAACCTGTACCATGAATAAGTGCATCAACCATGCACCAAACCTGTACAAATAACATGTCACAACAACCTATCCAAACAACCTATCACAACAACCTGTCTCATCAATCTTATCAACCAAATCAGATATACTCACCAATATCAATCACCAATACAACTCTCAAATATGTGCATCAACCAACCATAACACAACTCATAATCATCACCAAGATCAATATGTGCTTCTAATAATATACCAATACAAGTATGCTACATCATCCATAAACCATGTGTCAACAATACTACTAACAAGTGCCTTCAACCATGTACCAAGTATGTACCAATCATGTATCAACTACTCATCAACTATGACCCATCAATATGTACCAACATCATCAACTATACACCTCATGTATGTGCCAACTCATCAACTACTTGTCTCAACCATGTACCCAACATGTAACTCAACCAAAAACTTTCATCAATTTCATTAGCCAAATTTGATTTGTAACTCTGTAATAGCCCTGGTGTATAATATCACATACCTACAAACCTTCCTTAACTTTAACAACAAGAGACTAGCATTTTCATCAAACTTTAATTTAGTCTCACATGACTAATTTTGGATTAGTCAAAAACCCTAACTTGCAATAATCATAACTATGTACCTGTAGTGAATAAATATCTAAAAATGGTACACAATGTTCTTCAGTGCCTTTTATGCAATTCCTCCAGATTTCACTACTTGGAACCTCTCAGAAAAGGAGTTATAGCAAAAATGGCATACCTTGTTGAATTTTGGCTTACTCTAGAGAGAGAACTTGTAGAGCGTGGCCTGCACAGAACATTTGTTGCATGGATCTAAAAATTATACACATAATAATATAGACTATAATCTAACCAATACATTTGGTCTTACTGAAATTATATATGTTATGAAGAAGTTATGACATTATTACCCAAAACACTTGTTTTAGACTAGTTTCAAGACTAGCCACAAACCCTATTTTCCATGACATGTAACTCCAAACATACAATGACCCACAAGATGAAATTTGTATCAATGCTAATTGAATATGTTTCCTCAATATATTCCCAATTTCATGGTTTGAATCATTCTAGAAAAACATTATTGTGAAAATGGTGAGATGACCTGTAAATAACATACCTTAGAAAGCATCATCAAAATAATTTATCCTCCCTTGAATTTCGACCTTCTTTACTTCACCTTCCCTCTAAAATTCGGCTTAGATATCCTTTGGTTACCTCAATCACTTGTAGATATTCAATATTCTTAAGTGTATTTAAAATGAGAGAGCCTTGCCTCTTATTTATACTTTCATGTAGCTTCCTCAAGGGTTTACCTTTTAACCATCTTAACCTACTTTGCTTATTTTAGGGTTAACCCACTTCTAACCACTTGTCCACTTAGTAATTTCTCCATTAACTTTATTATTTAAATAATTTATTTTGTATCCACTTTGATTACAGTACAGTCATCACTTCACTTTATTATTTAAATAATTTGTTCTTTGCAAACACTTTGACTACTTTGACTTTTTGGGGTTTCTAGATGACTCATGAGGGTTCTCCAACTTCACATGGCCATAAATCTCTAACCGTAAGGAGTTATGTGACGTTCCACATACCACTAGAAATGGCATGACATGTACTATCCATATAGAATAGTCTTTCTTGCAAGTATATCAAAACACGTACCATTATCCATCAAACAAACTTTGGTCCATTACCCAAACCTAGGTTCTCCAACTTCACATGGCTATAACTCTCTAACTGTGAGGATTTATGTGACGTTCCACATACCACTAGAAATGGAATGACATGTACTATCCATACAGAATAGTCTTACTTTCAAATATATTAAAATTCATACCATTATACATCAAACAAACTTGGGTCCATTACCCAAACCTTTGTGCTACCAGAATTTTCTACCAAACTTTCTCCAAGGGTTGAAATCAATCACTAAGGGTTGAAATCAATCTACAATATCAATATACAATGGTTGAAATCAATGAAAACCAACAATCCGTACCCACTATCCATCAACCTAAGCCAAATGTGTTACAATCTCCCCCTTTGGCATTGATGGAAACACTTAGTCATGATAACATTCATTCTTATACTCCTCATCAATGTTTCTATTTCTCCCCGTTTGTAATCAATTACAAAGGGTATCTCCCTTTGGGGATGCTCCCCCTGACTGAATTCTCCTTGGGGCTACTCCCCCTGTCTACATGCCTATGTTCTCTCTCTCCAATCATTTCTATCCCACATCTGATAAATATCTTCCCCTTTGTAATCAATGACAAAGGTATCTTTCCATATGGGGCTACTCCCCCTAGTTGAACTATCCTTGGGGATACTCCCCCTGACTGAACTCTTCCTCAAACTGATCTCCCAACCTGAACTGTCCTCTTTATGGTGCTTCCTCATGTAAATCTAATACATATAAGATATGATCTAAAAATGAAGAAGACTTGAAAAACTTGAAAAATTATTGCAAGTGAAATGTTATGTGTTTAAAGAAAAAGGATCAGTTTGCAACACATAAAATAAAGGATTACTTATGCAAATTACACATAGACAATAGTATAAACATCGAACATAAACACATATGCACAACAATTGATAAAGGAGTTCACCCCTCTTATGGGCTACATCTCCTGGTCCATCTTCCAATGGATCATTATTATTAATTTCTCAAAAAGTGCTCAAAAATATGTCTTACAATGCTCAAACTAAAAAACCGACTGCTCCAATGGCTTCCCAGCATCCCAAAACCCCTGTCTGGGCTCTTTCGGCACCTCAATCGGTCGAAAAATGAAGAAGTTAGGCCTCCTGGAAGTCTCCCTCTTCAAGCTTGTTATCTCTGGTTCTACAATTCGCACCCCCTTGAATGAACCTGGCTCACACGCTCATTTAAGCGCAAAAACCTAGCACTGGGCGCAACCATGCCAACGGTGCAAACCGTAGGACGGTTAAGGGTGCGCCAGCCCCTAACCGCCTCGGCACCTGGGCATATGGCGCATATGACCGTGCACTAGGAAAACGAGTGGTTAAGTTGTTATTCCCGTTTCAAACCGTATAACTCCCGCATGTTTTAATCCACTGGTCATTTAACAAAACCACGGGTTATAACCCCCGTGCATTTAACAATTGGTTACAATTCCAAACCCCAATGCATATGTTTAATACAATATAACATATAGTATATGTGGTATACAATTACAATGCGCGCATGATTTGGCGTTTACAATGGTCATATGTTGTGGAATGAAACCATGGGTCGGGGCTAAGCCCTAGCCCGACCCCCCTTTCCATTGAATACAACGAACAAGTTTAAATATATGTGCATGGATATATGAAACAAGGAACAAGGTCGGCATAGTGGTTAGCGGAAGTTTGTGAAGTCTTTACATATGAGGGAAGGTCCGGGGGTCGAACCCTACGGACTCCCATTACATTTTATATAACACATAAACCAATAATGAGGGGGACATGTGGCACCCATGGATTGGGCCACGTGTCCTCATATCATTTTCCACCAACCAGACACGTGTCAACACTCGATTCGCCAGCAATCAACCAATAAATAACTGCCACATCATCACCGTACGGTCTGTATGGCCCTACCACGTCATACCATACAGACTATACGGATTGTACGGACAGGTACAATCAGCATCAAATTTTTGCCTGTTTGGCTTGGCGAACAGATCGCGATATCTTCTCCATACGGACTCCGTTTGAGAAAGTAAATATACCACCGGAATTAGGAAGACGAGATGGATGCAATGGCACTATTTTTGTCACATTCCGAGCACTTTGAAAATTGAGCAAAATTTGATCCCCTGATCACACCTCCCCATTGGGAAGCTTTTGGACCACCAAAAGACTATCTCAGTCTATGTGAATATGAGGGTAAATTTCCCTCACCCTTCCAACCTCAATCCACTTGGCCTTGCTTGGATTCGTCCCCTTAAGACCAACTCGCAAATACTCTGCATTTCCTCGCTTCGAAGTTTGCATTCTCCTGTCAAGGATGGTGTCTTCCTGCAGTTCTATTAGATACTCTGGAGAAAAATCATCTATGGAAGGAATTTGAACATGCTCTCCTTGATCATCAATCAATGGAGGCTC
>JZKD02S1819398.1:24171-39744 GCA_000966675.3 Picea glauca
GACCTGTAAATAACATACCTTAGAAAGCATCATCAAAAGAATTTATCCTCCCTTGAATTTCGACCTTTTTTACTTCACCTTCCCTCTGAAATTCAGCTTAGATATCCTTTGGTTACCTCATTCACTTGTAGATATTCAATATTATCAAGTGTATTTAAAATGAGAGAGTCTTTCCTCTTATTTATACTTTCATGTAGCTTCCTCAAGGGGTTACGCTTTAACTCTCTTAACACACTTTCCTTATTTTAGGGTTAACCCACTTCTAACCACTTGTCCACTTATTAATTCTTCTATTAAATTTATTATTTAAATAATTTCTTTTGTATCCACTTTGATTTATAGTACACTCATCACTTCACTTTATTATTTAAATAATTTCTTCTTTGCAAACACTTTGACTACTTTGACTTTTTGGGACTTTTAGATGACTCATGAGGGTTCTCCAACTTCACATGGCGATAAATCTCTAACCATAAGGATTTATGTGACGTTACACATACCAATGGAAATGGAATGACATGTACTATCCATATAGAATAGTATTTCCTACAAATATATCAAAACTCGTACCATTATCCATCAAACAAACATTGGTCCATTACCCAAACCTGGGTTCTCCAACTTCACATGCCCATAACTCTCTAACCGTGAGGAGTTATGTGACTTTCCACATACCACCAGAAATGGAATGACATGTACTATACATATAGAATAGTATTAAATTCATATATATTAAAACTCGTACCGTTATACATCAAACAAACTTGGGTCCATTACCCAAACCTTTGTGCTACCAGAATTCACCACCAGACTTTCTCCAAGGGTTGACATCAATCACTAAGGGTTGAAATAAATATACAATACCACTCTCCAATGGTTGAAATCAATGAAAACCAATAATCCATACTAACTGTCCATCAACCTAAGCCAACTATCTGACACTTGGGTTATGTCATGACAGAGCAAGACTGGATATAAAATATTAAATCTCTCCTCACAATCAAACATGCAAACCAATAATAACTACTTTTTCATAGAGAGAGATATGGAAAGGAGAGAAGAGAAGATATGCACCTTAAACCCTTCTATTGATGTCGATCCTTTCTCTTTCTTCTCGCAATGCTCCTGTTCTCTACCTGTACAAGCCTACAATAAGAGACCTAGATTGTGCTACAACGAGGTAGTTATAGATCCTAGTAGCATATATCAAAAGTACACTTCAAAACATATATGAACAAACATGAACATACAATATTGCAATGAAACAATTGAACACAAGATTGTAAGGAAAATATACTCTTCTATTAATTAGAGAAATAATAGAGTTAGTTACAACCTGACACTGCTTCTGGCATCGTTTCAAAACCAATCACTTGGGTTCCTCCTAAATTAATTCAAGCATAAACTCAATGAAACGTTTCCTCAAATAGTCTGATAGGGATAGAAGAAAACGCTATAACTATATACAAGAGGAAGTAACTCTGGAAAATACATTTCCAAGTTTGGGGAAAACTTCTCAAAGGATGAAGGGGAAGGGAAGCTTGCTCATTTTTCTCAGTACAACCTTGCACCATCAGAATTTTCCTCGTCATTTCCATTGTAGGTGATTTTGTATTCTCCCAAAGTGATTGGGGAGGTTGAAATCCATTTTGTACGTGCTGGGGGACGTTGGGAAACGAGCCCAACTGAAAAATTCCCCTGAAAACTTAGAATTATTTTATTTTTCATCATTTTTTAGGGCATCCGTGGGTTTCTCACTATAAAGTCATGGATGTCCACGTGTTTCTCAAAGGAAACCCACAAATATGATCAAAATTCATGTTTTTTAGATGACTTGGACGAGGTAAGGTGGGATTTTGATTTTGCAAGCCAAAGGGAAGGCTAGGCCATAACACAACTGCATAGGTGTGGAATTTTATGCTATAACAATTCATCATTGGATGATTATTATTCTTTCATATCTTAATGAGAATTCATTTTCTCTTTTATTATCTTCTCTTTTATTCTTCTGAATTTCTATTGTATTACTTTTCAATTAGATTCTAGATCTTACAAGTGTGTTACAATTTTTACATGGTATTAGAGCTAGCTTGAATCTATGGAGGAGTACATAGTTTTCTATAGGTGGAAGAAACATTGAAGAGAACACCAAATAAAATGGATTAGCCCCAATAGATAATCCTCACTCCATTCAACTATTATGAATGGAAGACACAAGTAGTTATTATGTTGTAAAGTAAAGGCTTCTATAGGATTACAATGGGAATAAATAAAGAACCCAATTTTACAATGGAGAAAGAAAAATGGTTTAAAAGGATGGATGAATCCTTTGGGTTGTTGTGCCTCTCAATTTCTCTCGACCTTCTATTCCACATCAAATATACTACTAATCCAAAAACGTTTGGACCACATTGGAAGGAATTTTCAGGAAGCAAGATGTGTTTTGAGGTCATCATTTGGAGAATGAACTCATTGCTTTGAGCCTGAGTAACTTCGAAAATATTCATGAATTATTCACAAAATTCAAATCATTATTTTTATAGCTCAATATATGTGGTATATAAAATAATGAATACAATCTCATCCTTTCCATTCTATGAAAACTAGGTCCTAAATACTTAGTGTTTGTCTCTACTTTTCCTACTACAAAACTAGCAATGGGAGCTACTTGGAAGATACCTCCCATGGATGCTTTTTTTGAGTCTCTCACCCATGGTGATGTAGCCAAAGCCTAAGATTCATTCACAAGATCAAATAAACCATGAAAACACAGGAGAATGGAAAAATAACTCTCTTTTATTCCTTTTCCATCTTAACTATTACAATAGAAGTTCAACCCCTTATAACTACTATCTAGGATTTTTGAAAACAACTAATTTTAGAAAAACAACTATTTTTTTGAAAAAAAACTAAATTTAGAAAATTCTTGCTTGACTCTAAAACTGACCATTAACTAAGAGATAACTAGTGTGACACCATTTGTCAACTCACTTTTTTGATTAAGCTCATAAACTAAGAGATAACTGATAATTGAAAAATTAAAAATTCTCGTAAAAACACTAAAACCCAAATTTGAGTCCTTATATGAAGGAATTTGGCTCCAAAAAAGTGTCGAAATGACATTTTATGAAATAAATATGATCATCATGGCAGTGAAACCTTCGAGATGCAAATCCCTGTAAAATTTCAGCCCAAACAGATAACTGAGTCAAAAGTTATGACCCTCTGAAAATCCTCGAAAAAGCCCTGCATCACATGATAAAGATTAACTTGTTCAAATGAGTGTCCTGAAGTCCTCAAAGGAAAATGAAATTACAACAAATGAAAATTCTAGTATCAAATTTAAACAAAAAATGAAAGGAAAGAAAGATCGAGATTTGAAAAAAAACATAAATCCCAAATATACTAAGGAGACCTCCAACCCTAAAGGGGAGAATGAAAGAAGGACGATGAAGTGTAGTTACTTAAATATAGGATTTCATATAGAACATGCATGCATGAATAAAAAAATTGATTATATGGAACATAGTCTTCAAAAGAAAACACTTGGTGGACACATACCAGAAAATGCTAAGAAGAAGAATGTTGAAAATCCCCCTGATGATAGAGGAAAAAGGCAAGATGGACATGCTTTAGTTTTTGTATATTCATCATCATCCACATGGAATCATAATTCAAGGGTCTCTAATCATATGGAATCATCATAGGATTCCTTCACTTCTTTGGAGCTATGAACTACTCCTTCCATTTTAATGGGAGATGATACACCTGTTTGGATATGTGGGAAAGGTAGAATTAATTTAGAACATATAATTTTTTAGGATGTGTTGCATGTAAGCTCATTGTCAATCAATGAAATTTACATAAATCATATCACAAATTTAGGTACCGGAAAGTGAATGGAGTTCACTATGGATTAAGTAGTGATTTACGAGATTTTTGATGGTTCAAAGGTTGTAGTTGGGGTAGAAGATCACCAGTTTATGTTGTATGTTTTTTCCCATTTCATTTATAATTCTCCTTCTGTTGTACTAATAACACATGCTAATGAAGTCAGAAGGTTTTGGCATGAGATATTTGGTTACCTCAATTACCGCTACTTGTAGCATCTTAACAAGTAGGTTATGGTGACAGGTTTGTCGGACATAAAATTTTCTAATGGAGTTTGTCAGGGATGCATACTTGTCAAGAATACAGAATATAAATTTAATAAGGGGAAGGAATGGAGGGAATATTCACCCCTTTATATTGTTCATTGTGACATTGTGGGCCCATTCCCTAACCCATCCATGAGCATGACCAAGTATGTTTTGACCTTTATAAGTGATTGTTCAAGGTACACATGGGTGTATTTTCTCAAGAAAAAATATGAAGTGTTTGAGTATCCCAAAGATTTCAAATATCTTGCAGAGAAGTAGTCAGGAAAGGGAATCAATATCCTACATATAGACAATGGGGAGGGAGTATCTAAAAAAATATGTCCAGTATCTATGTGCAAAAAAAGATATTTTGTTATTTCATTCACTTCAACAAATCCTTGTAAACATATACATATTTACCAAATCATTCAGTGAGAATAAGTTCAGAGAGTTATGGTTTTCCTAGATCTAGATTCAAATACATAGGTTCATGATTATCCTAAGAAGTGGTGAAGTTTCCATACCTTTCTTGAGGTTTTCCTTTGTATCTCGTAACTGTTGTAGTCCTAAAACTCCAACTCCAAGATATAAAACCTACTCGTTGTATACAAAAGACAAGACAAACTTTCCTACCTCTCTACTTGGGATTAGAATCCTAGATCTAATTTAGTTATAATCAGATCTACAATGGCATGAATCAGATCTAATTTTTTTTTCATTAATAACAAAAATTTATAGGGGGGAAACAAAATGATCTATTAATAATCATAAGAGAATTGCATCAAGGTATACCTTCAATGTTTATGCATGCTCCCTTGACCTCCTTGCTCCTTGCTCCTCCTTTAGAACCTTTTTCAGGCTAGGCTTCACTGAATTTTGGCTATGTTAGATGGAACAAGTATCTCTACAATTGGACAACATAACAATACTTTGGATTTCTATCCTTCTTGCCCAAGACTTCCTTTGTTATATATCTCTTTGGAGGAGGCTTAGGAGAGCTTCTAGATCTTCTAGAGACCACTAGAGACTCGAATGATGTGAGTTCCTAGGCCCTTTCCTATCACCTTGTAACTCTCTGAATCTATAAGTTTTACATATCCTTACTTGTTGCACTATTGGTGACCCGTGAGGATACTCACTTGTTGTCTACTATGTGTCCCACGAGGATCCTCACTTGTTGTCTATTATGTGTCCCACGAGGATATCCAAAAGGGGTCAAATATTAGGAAAAATGTGGATTTTGTCTTCTATCCTCTTATGGATTACTCTCTGGCCTATAGGGTGGAAATTAAGGCTATAGTAATGACATACCAATACTACTTTTAGAAATTAGTGTGGGAATTTTGAATTTCTAGTCCTAAGCTTTGGGTTGACAAATTCCCTAGTAGTATTCATGAGATTGATGATTTCTTTTTTAAAGTACCTGGACAAGTTTGTTCTAGTATTCATTGATTCCATCCTAGTTTATTCAAAGAATGCGTTGGAACATCAATAACACCTTTATCTAGTGTTAAAAAAGTTATTAGATTAACATTTATATGCTAACTTGAGTATGTGTGAGTTATTACAGAAATAAAACCACTACCTTGGACACATAATAACAAAATAAGGGTAGAGGGTGGACCCTAAGAGTATAGAAGCCATCTCAAGTTGGTCAACACCATGGAATGTAGTAGAGGTAAGAATTTTTCTGGGATTGACATGCTATTATCACAAGTTTGTAAAGAGTTCCTTAATATTACAATACCTTTATCAAATATGCAGGGAAAGGGGACCAAATTTCTTCAGACAAACCTACATGAAGAAATATTTTAGGATTTGAAGAGACTCCTCATGTATACACCAACTTTAATTCTCTTTATTTTGATAAATATTTTTTGTTATGCACCTATGCAAGTAAGGAAGGGATCGAGGGTGTGCTCATGCAAGAAGGGAGAGTAGTAGGCTATGAGTCATGGAAGTTGAACTTTCATGAGAAAAAGTACCCAAACCATGACCTGGTATTCTCAATAGTGAATTGCATGAAGGCATGGTGACATTACTTGATCAACATGAAGTTTCATCTAAAAACTGACCATGAAATATTGATATATTTTCAAACCCAACCAACAATGAATGCCAAATAGTGGTGATGGGTGGAATTTCTAAGAAATTATGATTTCATCCTTCTACACAAAAAAGGGAAAGACAACCATGTGTATGACAATTTGAGTTGGTGACAAAATATTGATGTTGTTGACACAAAGTTTAATTGTTTACCCTTTAAACCTGAAATGTCACTTTTTTCTAGTCATGGAGCCGCCCTTAGTCCTAAAACAGAGTCAAAAGTCTTTCGATTTTTTCAGGTTTCAGGATTCAGATTTTCACGAGGTATGATCTTTAGTTAGCAAATCTAGAGACCCGGTGCTAAAATATCGAAAAGGCTTTATATTAAGGTAATAAATGAGAAAGATTAGAAAAAGTGGGTGCGATAAGTCCTGACGTACGTTTCACAAAGTATCCTTTAGTCATGATTAATTAAAATATTAAAGCTGATCAATGATTCATTAATATTTCATGATTCAAGTTTTCCTGTGTCAAAGTGATTTCAAAATGTCGACCCTTGAGCACCCTATCCCCGAATTTCCGAAAAAAAAAAGAAATTAATTACTGACCTCAATTAATTAAAGCATTAATATGAGTAATTAGCACCTAAATTAATCCCATCGTGATTTCACGATTCATGGTTTCCTTATGACATACCTCTTGGGTACAGGATCTCCGAAATTCTGAATTGCGAAATCATGAATTTTTAACAAAGTTTAAAGAAAAATTAAGTTAGTTTAAAACAAGATTAATAATGACTAAACTACTTTTCGCATTTCACATTTCAGGATTTTTTGAAAGCAATCCTTTCGAAAATCCAATTTGAAATCACCGATATGCGACAGTATTAATAATGGGAAATGAACATATTTTTGACATGAAGGTGTATCTACAGGCATATCTTCCTCATTAAAACATTAATTCATTATCGTCTGTGACAATATGCTCATCGTAAGACAAGATAAAGTATAATAAATGTTTAGTAGTTCGAATTTCATTCTTGTTTTTACAAGCATGAGTGAGTTGCATTTATCCAGGATTATATATTTTTCCTCTGCAAACAGGTTTTTAGTCTAAACGTGAACCTTATGGCACCTTGAAAGGCACCAAAGAAAAGTGAAGAAGAAACTTAAACTTCAATCCCAAAAGGAGATGTCGTGTCTGATGCTACACCGCATGCCATTGATTCCATCAAATCATGGAGGCAAATTTTTGAAACCTTGGACTACGAAATAAATTTTTTTCTCGATGATTCTGAAAACAAACTCCAGGACATAGCAGAGTCTGAAATTCACAAAGTAGCCACGTGCCCATGACTCATGACATACAATGATATGATCAGTTGGGATTTAGAGAGGACAGATGTGCAGACAAGAAGCATTTTGGACAACCAAGGGGTCTTCATAGGCTCTTTCATACCAGAGCATATAAAAGTAATGTACAAACTATCTCCCAATTCTAAGTACATTTATAATAAAGAGTTTGTAAGTGAGTTTCAAAGAAAAGAATGCATAGAGGAAGATCAAACATACCCCGACATAATCAAAGACTGGTGGAGACATCCAACAAAATTTAGGGCCAATACCCATAACGTTTATGCCATAGCCTCATTGAATGAGTACATGGTCTATGTGGCTATGATGCTATGTAGACTTTTCAAGAAGAAAAGTCCTACCCATTTCCCTGAAGAATGGGCGCCCCTTTTACATGAAGTAGCTGAAGGCTATAGATTCAATTGGAACAAAATTCTATCAGATAACCTAGCTAAGGAGGTTATGGATTATCAAACCACGAGATCCAGGGGCCGACTAGTAGATTTTTACATGTCGTTATATATCATGGATGCTATATGTTTCATGACTCCTTTCCCTTTGATGAATTGGAGTTGGAATCCAACCTACACTGAACCTATTCATGAATATCATTCTAAGCTATGGGAAGAAAATGATAAGGATTCTTTTTACGAAGTTTGTCATTTTTTGGTGATACCGGTGCATAAGATGTTGTATGGCTGTGAACCCCCCTGTATTTTAGAGTCGGTCACAGGAAACCTCAAGGCGGTTGTCGATTGGTTTATTGAGGAAAATTTCTCCTATATCAGGGTTTTCAGATGTTTTATCCCTCATGCACTTCCAAAATTCCTCCCTGACAAACTGGTGTGTAGGGAGGTAGCTCATCAGATAATAACAGGAGGTATTGGGATAGAACTGAAGACAACTCAAAAGAAGTTTTAACCAATATTTCCCGTACAGATTGGAAGTTTTTCGATACTCAACTTGGGTCATTCCAAGGTTGAAGCTACAGCTCTAGAGGAGGTCAAGTTGGTGTATCTCGAACACAGGAAACATGACCCTTATCAAATAGTGGGAAGCCACATGGATCACTGTGGCATGAAAGTGTTTGAACATGAGGAATCCCCTCATGATGACATTTTCAAAGGGGTCAAAACCTATGAAGAGGTGTTAGACAGGGTACAAACATTACCATCTGACTTGCAAACCAGTCTTCTAACCTTCCAGAGACATAGACGAAGTGGTTTTCCCAAGGTATTGCAGGGCGAAGCAACAACACCTCCTCTAGAACAAGAAAACATTCCCCCAGGCTCCAGACGGAAAGCGCAGTATAAAGAAGACACCAAGGAAAATCCACAGGAGGCTGAAGGATCTTCACAAAAAAAAGAAGTCCCACAGACAGAGAATCCAGTAGCAGAAATAGAAATAAGGTCTGGGACACCTCTCAAGTCCAGTCAATCTACCCCCCCTTCATCATTTACTATTCATGTTGATACCCCCAAGACAACAGGGGAAATAAAATCAAAAGAGTTGGGTAATCCCATCACTTCCTTGACCCCTTTACAGTCTACTTTTGGGCTCCCTCAGATAGGATTCATATATGCTAGTGACCTCGACCCTATCTCCAGAGAAGAAATACCTCCCTCTGATACTTCTTCAATAAAAAGAGGAAGGTTGTATTAAAGAAGGAGATGTATATGAGAGAAGTATGGTAAAGAAACACAGGGTGCTGGTAGATGGGAAAAACTTGGAAGAGGGAGATTTCGCCATAGAGGTAGCGGGCTCCATGGGAGCTCTGGCAACATCAAATCTATTCACCATTGACAATATGGGAACAAGGTTGAAACAAAGTAATCACAAGATAGTCCAGCTGCAAAACCAACTAAAAGATACCGAGAAAAATATCAACGAAGAAATAAATAAAGGTCTATATTAGGCCAGAACTACCGACAAGTAAGAAATTCAATCACTTAAGTCAACTCTAGACGAGATGAACAAGAAGATGCAAACTAGCCAAATACAGGTTATTCAGCAAGAAGAATCAGTAAGACAACTGTAGTCTAAATTGAATTCAATGAAAGGCCAGGTTATAGATTTGAAAGTTTTTTAGGACCAGTCACTGGAAATACATACGAAGATAGAAGTCGAGCAACAAAGAGTAATCTCCCAAGTAGAGATTATTCAGAATTATTTTCAAGAAGTAAGCAATTCTCTTGACAATATTATTTTTAAAGAAATAGAAGCTAAAGCAGGAAGGGCCACTTTTCAAAAGGCAGTTGTATGTTTAGAAAACGAAGAAGTATCGAAAATTCCAAATCTTTCTGTCACAGAGCAGATCAGAGGCGATATCATGCTCAAAGTATGGGAAACCAACATAGCAGAAAAAAAGAAAATAGCCAAAGAAATCAAAGATGATTGCGAAGAAATCTTTGATTTGTTGGACAAGGGATCATTAGGTATTGGAAGAGACAATTGCACTGGGAAATTAGGACAAATAAACATTGTAAGACACCAGTTGAATTTCAAAGAGGTTTTGAACGAAATTTAGATGGAAATTTCACAGTTAAAGGAAATGGATGTTACCCTAATAGACAGGTGGATTGTGAATCCAAACTTAAAATTTCAATCAATTAATTTTGCTGGTAAGGGGATTGAAGACTAGCTTCCAAAATTTCAGAGAAAATTTTATCTATTTGAAGCAAAGGATTTTCCAAAGCCTCCCAGAAATTTTGTACACTTTCTTGAAAAATGTGTTGAATGTATTGGGTTGAAAGAAGGAGACACTTATCATTTTGAAAAATTATATTATCGAGACGATAAGAGACTAAAATATAGCCGTGCGAACAGTTGAGGTTTTCATTTTTGTAACTGTTTTCCCCTAGGAGTTAGGAATTCGCCAACCATCAATGTATTGGTGATCTGGTATAAGTATAATTTCAGGAGACTAAAAAAGGGGCTTTTTTTGGGCGCATTGTAAAGAAGAATTTGAAGATGTTTTTTAATTAATACAAATACATATTGAATATTCCATATCTGGTCAATTTTGAGTTATGTGCTTCTCTATTTTTTCATATTTTTCATATATCTCTTTGATGAATGCTTAACTACAATTTATTACAACCTCTACTATGGTGATTAATTATTCTTGCAATTTAATCGTTTACAACTTTTCCTCTATATCGACTATCAACGGATACAAGACCTGTAAATGTTTTAGATTTCAATATTATATGCTTCATTAAGAGTTTTTTCCTAACTATTTTCTTCTTCTGTCACAAAGTGAGATTCCTCTTTAATTGATGCCTCACCTTGTTCAACAACTTTATGTTTTCTTTTCATTTCATGCATATTCCCTTTTCAAAATTTAACTTAGATACTAGAAATGACCTTTAGTTTCGTCATACTATTAATTCAAGGTTTTAGAGTTCTTCTTACATGTTTTGAAGAAGAAATAGAGAACCCCTAAAAGAAAACACAAGAATTTATCCTTTCAGTCTTTGTCCCTCATGACTGTTCCAGTTACAAGACAGCCCAATATCGAGCCTGGACTATCAAATCAAACGAGCACTGCTTTAAATTTATTTAACACCATCCTACAGACAACAAATAACCGGGTTGAGTTAGAACGTTCACGAGCAGTAATTGAAAGAGACATTAGTATCCAGGAAAAATGGGAAGCTCAACAAAGACAGTTAAGGTACCAGCAATAGCCATTTTCGTATAACTGACTTTTTTTTATCCTTAGCTTTCTCTATATTTTTGGATTCCTTGACGGTGTACTTTAGAGCCTTAAAGTATAAAATCAGGAACAACAGATGCAATATCTCAAGTTCAATCATTCTTAAGAGAAATCATAAAGATGTGATTAAAGGAATATGGGTGGTATAAAGAAGTATGCCAAGAATTATTACAAAGAGAAAATTGGACAAAAAAGGAAGTTAGGAAATATGATTAATACCAATAGTTGAATACATAGAGTTGTTGTGGAAAAACACATTCTATGTGCCTAACCATAGGGATTTGAGGAGGTTAGTCTTCCATGAAGCCCATGATGAACCCTATTACGGGCACTCAAGATATCAAAGGACATATCAAAGCATGAATCAAGTGTACTAATGGAAAAGATTAAATTTATATACAACCTCATATGTCGAAAGGTATCTATAATGTCGGTAGATAAAAGTAGAACATCAACATCCCATTGGGAAATTGAATCCCTTTCTAGTACCTTCCTAAAAATGGGAAGAAATAATTATGGACTTCATCACTAGTTTATCCAACACCCCTAAGGGTAATGAATCTATACTGGTGGTGGTGGATCTATTGAAAAATATATCCCATTTCATTCCAATAAATACCACCTATCAGGCTTGCAACATAGCCCAAATTTTCATCCAAGAAATAGTAAGGTGACATGGTGTACTGAAACTAATTGTGAGTGCTTGTGATTCAAATTTCACCTTCAAGTTTTGGCAAAGTTTGTTTCAAAACATTCATACTAATTTGAGATTTAGCATAGCCTACCATCCATAAATGGACAAATATATAGAAAGAGCCAACCAAAATTTGGAGGACATGCTCATAATGTACATGACGAATCAACCTAGGAGTTGGGAAGACTATTCACCCTTGTTGGAGTTTGCTGACAATAATGGGTATCACCACTCCATCAAGAAGAGAATATTTGAATTCCTTGTGGATGAAATTGAAACTCTTGCGAATTGGGATATACTGAAAATTTGATTGATGTAAGAGTATGATACATTGGAAGGAATGGAGAGAATAGTAAAGCAAGTTCAACAAAACTTGAATACAACCCGATATCAACAAAAGAAATATGCAGACAAGAGAATGATAGAGTGAATTTTCTAGGTGGGGAAAAAAGTGTTCCTTTGAGTTAAGCATAATATAATTTCGTTTCGCTTGGGAAAATGGAAGAAGTTAACACCTATATATTGTGGACCCTTCAATGTTCTAGAGAAAATGGATTCCATACCTTACAAACTAGCCTTCCCACTACATGTGAAAATCCATAACATCTTCCATGTTGTTGGCATGCGGCTGTAAGACCCTATGTTCAACTTATCTAACCAAAAAAACCCTTATGATACCGTCCCTTTCTCCATCACCTACATGCAAGTGAAGTCTCACTTGAGGTATCTATTGGGACTGTAGGAACCAAGTTTCTGCAGGGATGAGGGGATGTGAGGTCATCAACATGCTCATTGATACTTATATACCATGTGCACAATATTTTGTGTCTCTTATCCATTGATTAATTGGTAAAATCAATTATAAAACACCACTATAATGCATATTGAGACATAGACCATTCATTGGAACATTTATAATTAATGTGCAACACTCAGAGCTAAATCTAATCATGCATAAACATAACATTCATGAACAATCACATAAAAAGACACATTCAGACATAGAATATAACATGGTTCACTCAATCTTTGGGATACGTCCACAACAACTAGCTTCTTTATTAGTATTCATGAAATCATCTCAAGCTTGTGTCCTGTGCTACGATAGATACATCATGATATCATTCCCCATCCTATCTAGTTTCTCTACAGTGCAAGCATCTCTCTACAAATTATCCCCTAAACCTTTAGACATAGAATCTCTCTCATTCCCAGCCTATTATCTCAGCCTAATATATTAATCTCAACAAACCCCATTCTTCCCAACCCATTACATATTTCTACACAAAGTTTAGAGATGAAAACCCTACTAGTTTATTCCAAAACCCTATGAAAACTCATTATGACTCATTACAACTCATGAAAACACATGTTTCATGTGTTCTTTTCCTTCCTTCGTGCCTGCATGTTGCTTTTCCTTCCTTTTCTCCTACATGTTTCTTTTCCTTCCTTTTTTCTTGCATGATATGTTTCCTACTTTATCTCCTTTCTTTATTTCCTTGCTTTATTCTCTTGATTTATTTCCTTGCTTTATTTCCTTACTTTTTTCTTCTTGATTTTTCTTCTTATGCATCGCCAAATGCACTTTTATTGCACACTCTGATCCTGGATGTGCCTTTACTGTGCACTATAATCCCAAATGTTCCTTTACTTCACATCTCCTCAACCCTTGGGATGTTTCTCAAAATTTCATCCAAAATGCTTATCCAATAAGCCTGCAACACTCACTTGTGGCTCGTCTCAAGCCACTCAGGCTTGTTGCATTGCTCCCTTCCATGAATCCATAAATTTTTGCAATTTCTCTCTAGATGTAGAGATTTTTTTTTTCCTCAGCCTCCATCTCTAATATTTCTTATGCGACCTGTGTCATTAGCTTCACAAGGTTCTCCTCACAATATTTCTTGACTTGATTCACCATGCCCTACGTCACTGCCAATCCACCTATTATATTGAGTGCTTCATCTTGTAGGGGTTCCAACCAACTTAAGGCACCATCTACAGTTGGATTAACATAGTCATCCATTCACATAGTCATATTATATAGGTTATCAATTTCATTTCCTTTATCTAGTTTTCTATACCTCTTTCCTTCTGTTGGATCTAGTGGCCCAGTAACCTTCAAGTCCCATACTTCAAATATCATTTCCCTTTTCTTCAGATTAATAATTGCCTGATTTTCAAAGGCCCATTCAAGCCCCATTAGTGTTGGATATGGCTGAATATTATCCACAATATCAATGACTTCGAAATATGCTACACTACACACTCCATCTATGTTCACAGGTACCCCTAAAAATCGACCAATTGGTACTATTTTGTGTTGGTTCGCAAATATTAACTGGATGAGAAACCAAATAAACTTCAACTTCCCCATCATTTCCCATGTTTTCTTCGGAAAAACATTTACATCAGAACCAAAATATAAAATAACTTGCTACATGTCATAATCCCAAATATGTGCATTTAATTTGAACTCATCACTCATCCTCTTTTTGTAAAGTACCTTATTCACTACCCTCTATGCAGTGGGAAGTTCCCTTTCTTGCACACAATGATCAATCATTATGCATAATACATTCAATGAAACTTCATATTTCATCAATGCTAAGCAACTTCTCAGAAATTCTTTCAAAGGACTTTCCTTTTCAAGGGGCCTTTCTAGGGTAGTGCGATCATAGATTGAAGTCATGTCAACCACAGGGATTGTCGATGATGTTGATGTTATCCAATACAGTCCTAGTATCTCCTTTCTTGTTTGTTGATATCTCTCTTTTTCTTATTGTGGGTCAAATGTCAGCATAGGTCTTGTTGATTTCCTCACCCATTTCTCCCTCTTCCTTCCTTCATTTATCATGCCATCCCATGTCTTATCTCCTTTGTACGTAACAACTATTATTTTGGGTCCTTCATCGTGTATCTCTAATGATATATTTTGTACATTTTAATTTCGGTTCTGGTTTTGATTCTCCCTTGCTTGCCACTTCACAAGTAATTGAGGACAATATTTTGTCGCATGATCTAGTGCTCGACAATACATGCAGGTCATACAAGGATTTGGGTAGTCACGAGCTAAGTGTCCCGGTTGATTACAATTGTAGAAAATTATTAGGCCTCTACCTCCTCTTCCAAAACTTCCTTTGCCTCGACCTCTGCCAAACCCTCCTTGGTTTCCTATATTAAATCCTCTGTTATTATGATACTGTGGAATATATCCTTCTTTCACAACATTCTCCTCCTGAATTCTATATGTTAGGACCACATATTGTACCTTTTTGCTCCTACTTTTTGCCATTATTATACCCTTCATCACTAGTGTTTAGACTCATAATATTTCTACATCTGATCATTCCAAGGTATATAAGGTCCTTTCTCATTATTGTATGCTTAATTTGTTTTGCATAACACTTTACATTACTTTTGAACCTAACCATCGATTAGAAGTGCAGAAGTGTCCACATTTGCAGAATAATATTTCAGACTGATGCTGAAACACGGAAGCTGCTACACAGCCCAAGGACGCATATGCCGAAACACGGAACTACTACACAGTCCGAGAACGCATATGCCGAAACACGAAGCAGTTACACGGTTCATGCAGATGCTGAAACACGGAGCTGGCACTCA
>JZKD02S1819398.1:47724-83977 GCA_000966675.3 Picea glauca
CATCTACCCAGGTGGCAATTGTGGGCTGCAATTGCACCTTGATTGGATTTTGTGTGGCTATTGGGAAATATCACCAGCTCTTTCGGGATATGCCCCATTTACCCCTCATTATAACTGATTATTTCATCCTTCACTAGTTTCTCTTTCGGTGACTTCAGACCCCACTGTTGAGTACTATTGGAAGGTCCAATGCTATTTGAGAGGAAGGAAGTTACGTATTTTAGGACAAAAGCATTTGTTTTCTTTTCTCCATGTGGACAAAAACCACTTATCCACATATATGTTTCTTTTTCAAAACAATTTATGTATGATGCACTTCTGATTACATTTTAATTTAGATATATATATTGTGTAAAGTTCAAAATTTGCAACAAAGGCTCTTGTTTATTTTCTCTCATCACAATTTGCACACATCCACTTAGCTAGTCAGACATCATAGGGGACCCTCAGAACCCTCGTCGTTCCAAATGCTTGCTAAACCTCCCTCCTATTTTAGGGGGAGTTCCTAGTCTTGCCAACTCATTGACACCACCTTCACACACTTCGGTGAGTGCCACTGTCTTAGGATCATCTTTGATTGGTTCCACGTTACTTGGGTCAACTTCCCAAGTCCCTCTGTCCACTCACTCTCCTTTACAGGGAAGTAGGGGGGCAAATTCCTCTCAAAGAGGAAGTACCAACCCACCTAGCCCCCCTCAAGGGTCAGGTTCATAGAACACTCACACCATGGCTGGAACTAATCCTCCACCCCCACTATAGATGCCATATTTGGCCTCTCTTAACATACCAGACCTAAGAAAACTCATAAATGATCCTATATTGCATGACCCCACATGGCCTGCGATGCCTACCAAACTACCTTCAGACATCCCCAAGTTTGAAGGAAAGGCAGGAGATGACCCTGCCAACCATGTCATGACTTTCCACCTATGGTGCTCTTCCAACAACATTATGGATGATTCCATCAGACTATGATTATTTCAATGCACACTCACTGGCCCATTAGCCAAATGGTATGTAGACGAAAAATCAGGGTCCCATGCCACTTTTGAGTCCTTAGCCAAAGCATTTTTGACCTTCTTCCAATTACCAATCTTCCACGACATTGGTCTTGAACTACTCTCTAATTTCAAACAAACCTTAGCCACAAATATCGTTGATCACATTCACGAGTGGCGTAGATGACGTAGTTTGTGCAAAGATGAAACCACCAAACAATAGTGTCTTGACTGGTTTCTCAGATCACTTGTCTCTCTCCTCGAAAAAGATGTAGCTTCCACCTTCCCTAAATCAGAAGAAAAAGCCATCAGTAAGGCTCAACAATACAACCTCATCTATTCACAATCAGGGTACTTATACACAGTACTTCCTGATCTCCCAAAACCCATGCCATTCGATCAAGACAAACCTGAGATGTCTCACTCAATAGACGGATTGATTGGTAATACCACACACCACAGTCCTCAACCCCAACCACCACCAATGTACGGCACACGCTAATATCCACCGACATATGGGGGAACCTCTTATTACCCCCCACCCCCTTATAAAAACCGTACCCTGTTGCTATTTCTCCACCCATCAATAGGCCACCGCCGACACCCCCAATGCACCCACCTATCCAAACAAATTCTAGTAACCCCTCTACCTCAGCTTATACTCTAAGTACTAGCAAAAGTGCCACGCCTTCCTACGTACCTTATGGATCACAACTCCCACAAAATCCATACTTTCCATTCCCTGGTCCTCCACATCCCATGGCACCCCCACACCCTCATGCTAGGGTGAATTTTGTTAAACCCTCTCCCGTTCAGTAATACAAAAAATTTGAACAGCTAAATACAACAAATTTGACCCACCTATCAAATAATGCCAAAAAGAAAGGAAGAAACAGGAACAAAAGCAACCCAGGTCAAGGCGGGAATCAACCCCAATAGAACCAACCTACTAGGGGCAAATAGAATCAAGGGAATTAGAACCCCCAAGGGGGCAATAAAAACATGCGTCAAGGGAGAAATAACAATACTATTAAAACCACCTTCCCTTGTTTCCTTTGCAGTGAGTTCGGTCATTATACTCATCATTTCCCCCAAATCCCTGATTTTAAATGGCTGAAAGACTCAGGCAGTATACCACATACTCTAGCACCACCTACCCCTTAGCAAGCCCCACAACAATATGTGCAACAAACCCCCCCAGCTATGCTGCAGAATCCAATTCCACACCAAGGTGTGATGAACACCCAATAGGACACGCAACCTACCCCACCACAGTTAGAACAATACCTCAATCCAAACAATCCCGCAGATCGTACTATCCTCCTCACCAATCAGGAAGAAATCCTTCCGCAAACACATAGTCGTCAATACCGTGCACCTGCTGAGTCTCCCTCGACTCCCTAGAAAAAATCCCAACCCTCTCCTATTCAACAATATCAAAATTTTGAACAGCTGAATACGACAAATTCAACCCACCTGTAAAATAATGCCAAAAAGAAAGGAAGAAACAGGAACAAAAACAACCTAGGTCAAGGCAGGAATCAACCCCAACAGAACCAACCTACTGGAGGCAACCAGAACCAAGAGAATTAGAACCCCCAGGGGGGAAATAACAATAGGAGTCAAGGGAGAAATAACAATACTATTAAAACCACCTTCCCTTGTGCCCTTTGCGGTGAGTTTGGCCATTATACTCATCATTGCCCCCAAATTGCTGATTTTAAATGGTTGAAAGAATTAGGTAGTATACCACATCCTCCAACACCGCCTACCCCTCAGCAAGCCCCACAACAATATGTGCAAAACCCCACCCTAGTTGTGGTGCAGAATCCCATTCCACACCAAGGTGTGATGAACACCCAATAGGACACGTAGCCTACCCCACCACAGTTAGGACAATACCTCAATTCAAACAATCCCACAGATCGTACTATCCTCCTCACTAGTGAGGAGGAAATCCTTCTTCAAACACGTAGTCGTCAATATCGTGCACCTACTAAATCTCCCCCGACTCCCCTAGAAACAATCTCGACACCGATGGGACCCCTGTTGGTAATTCCTCACCCTAACACCAAAATACCCCTTCGCATCCCTCACATCCCATTGTGTAGGAATTTCCATAACCCCTAGGCTAGGGAGGCTCATAATTACAGTTTGTTCGATGACTTAGCACAATCCTTGGCTGCCATGTCAGTCTAGAAGTCCTTCAAACTTGTCCCACTCAGCGGAAATCATTAATTTCCGCCTTAGGGGAAGTCGGCCCTACGGATACTCAACTCATCACATTTGATCTCGACAGTGAAGAACCTCACCTTCCCGCTTTGATTTCTTTTCAAATCCCAGTAAAAATTCAGAACATTATAGTTCATCGGTGCATCATCGATGAAGGTGCATCCATGCATTATGTACAAATCTGTATGGCAGAAACTTGTTTCCCCTGAACTCATCCCATCTACCATTACTTTAAGAGCTTATGAAGGAAGACCATCATCTCCTGAAGGGATCTTCCAAAATGTCCCCATAGAACTCATGGGCAAGAACATTCTTATCGACATAGAAGTTATCGATGCTCCACTCGATTATAATATCCTGTTCGGTCGTAGCTACATGTACGCTATGAAGGCAATTGCCTCTTCCATATTTCGAACGATGATGTTCCCCCATAACGGGAAGATCATTACCATTGACCAAGTCTCACATTATGAGCCTAAACCTTCTGCCAACATCGATAACATTCTCCCTCTCTTACACATGAGTCATGATGCATACTGACTCATCAAAATGGGTCCCAGAATTTTCAAAGACCCATCATTGTTGGGAACTTACCATGGTGCACCACTGCTCCTTCATCCTTCCAATCAAGTATGCATCGTATCATCCAATGGAAATGACATAGAGGATACCCTTCCTCTTAGGGAGGCTTCTATCATATCTGACATCCCACTAGTCGTAGAGATCCCCCCTCATGAGCCTCCTGCAAACTCGTCGACTCCACCAGTCCACGATTTCCCCTCTCCCCAAGGCCATATCCTAGTTTGGGAAATAGTTTCCCAATCCATTACTCAAATCCCCTTCTTTTACCCTCCACCAAGTGTACAAGCTTTCCAAGTAGCCGCAATGGTTACCCTCCCTAATATGGTGTTAGAAATTCTAGTTTGGTATTTACATCCACCAGAGATGGTCCCTCATCCATCCCTTCCCCCCCAAATGGAAGGAATCCCAATGACAATTCCCATACTCACTCCCACCATACCCTCTACACCCCCACTCAACACCCTCCCTGCCACAACTAGGGGTAGGCGAAAGAAGAAGGAGCTCACAACTCCACTTCCCCCGCACGTCCAACCTCCTTGTGCACTATGTGAGAAAGATGGACACCAAACCAACAACTGCCCATCTCTACCCGAGTTACGGAACCTGATCCCACTCAATCAAATGCCATCAATGCTAGCCACCATCACAAGTACTACTGCTACCGCCCCTCACTCAAGCAGTAAAGGGCTATGAACCAAATTTGCTTGCACTATATGTTCAGAATATGGCCATTATACAGACCATTTCCCAGCACTACCATGCTTCCAGGAGACATTGGTCACAGTACGCCAAAGCTTCCAGAACAAACCCAATCCAGCTAAATCATCCCTACCAAAAATCACTGACATCCATTATGTCACAACTTCAGTCAATGAATGTATACGATGCACTTGCTCTCTATGTGAATACTTAGATCATTTTGCATACCAATGTCCTATAATCATTGAATACAGGCAATGCGAATTGACCCTGATTCAAACCCCTACAGAATTGATGGTTGACCTTACCTCATCACTAGAGATTCTTCATATCATTTCTCCTAAACCTGAGGCACTCCTGACTCCTCCGTTATTCTTGGATGACTTATCCGAGGATTCACCCCCAAATCCCCCTAATTCTCCCATTCATTTCCCTACGAAAATTTTACACCCAAATACCACTGTTACTCCTTAGTACTTCGATATTTGGTTTATGTCGAGTGAACCATCGCAATATCATTGCATCGTTCCCCCTACTTCTTCATCACCCGAGGACAACCACACTGCAACAATCACCGATATCACTCTTTACGATCCCTTGTATTCCTGCCAATTCCACTGTGACGAGGACATACTTGAAGAGTTGAACACCCCTGACTACCCATGGGATGTGCTACACCACAGAGTGCTCTTCTTTCCACAGGAAGCCTCCACGCCTCCTAACCAACACCCCATATAGATGGTCAAAACCAAGGATTTTATCCATCAGGGCATAACGACTGGTTCAACAACCCCATCCCTACCCTTGATGCTTTTGAAGAAGGAAACATGGCCAACATTTCCTCGACCATCAAAATCAATATTTCCGTCAAAGATGGAGTCATCGAGGAAATCACTATTGTCACCACATGCACTCTTCAAAAAATCACCGCCTACAAAGCCCTCTTCCAAGAATATTAGGATATTTTTTCCTAGTCATACATAGAAATGCATGGCCTTAATCCCTCTATCATCAAACATCGCATCAACACCTGGCTTGACATTACACCAATTCATCAAAAACAGTGACCACTACACCCATCCAAAGCAATGGCCATAAAAGTCGAGATTGACAAATTACGCATAGCTAGGTTCATCTACCCCATCGCCTATACATTATGGGTTTCCAACCCTGTACCCGTTAACAAAAAATAGGGCACTATCTACGTCTGCAAGGAATTTCACGATCTCAATCATGCATGTCCCAAAGACAACTTTCCAATGCCTTACATCGATCAAATTATCGATGACTATGCAGGCCACGAGGCTCTATCCTTCATGGACGGTTTCTCTGGTTATAATCAAATCCAAATTCACCCAGCCGATAAATACAAAATCGCATTCACTACCCCTTGGGGTACTTTTTCATATCGTGTCATGCCTTTTGGCTTAAAGAATGCTGGCGCAACTTTCTAACAGGCTATGACATGCATTTTTCATGATCTAGCTCATATGATCCTTGCATACTTGGATGACCTCATAGCTCGATCCAAGAAACACACCCAACATCTTGATTATTTACAAATTATCTTCCAACGGTGTTGTCAGTACAACATTCGCTTGAACCCCCTCAAGTGCATGTTCTGTGTCACTACGGGGAGCCTCCTTAGATTCATCGTTTCCCAAAGTGGTATTATCATGGACCCCCTTAAATTCCAAGCCATCATAGAAATTCCACCTCCCCGAAATTTATGTCAACTCCAGAACCTACAAGGAAAAGATAACTTTCTATGATGATTTGTCCCAGACTATGCGATTCGAGCACATGGTTTCCTTCGCTTACTATGCCACGACATCCCATTTCACTGGGATGAACATACCCAAAAAGCATTTGAAGATCTTAAAACAATGTTGTCTAACACCCCTTTAACTAGTTCACCCGACTATAATCGCGACTATATCCTATACATATCAGCATCAACTGTCTCAGTAGCAGGAGTTCTCGTTCAAATCGGCGATGATGATCGTGAGCATGTCATTTACTATGTTAGTAAAAACCTCTCAAGGCCAACCTTGAAGTATAAACATGAAGAGAAACTAGCCCTTGCAGTCATCCTCGCAGTCCAGAAACTACGTCATTACATCCTACTTCGCACAACTAAGGTCGTAGCATATTCCAACCCTATGCAATACTTTCTCAGCCATTGAAAAATTAATGGCAAATTTTCCTGATGGATCATTATCCTTCAAGAGTACGATCTTGAATTTTCAACACCCAAGAGAAAGAAATCTCTCGTCCTCACCAAACTTGTCACGACCTTCCCCTCTGATACTACCAGTGCCCCCGTCAATACCGACTTCCCCGACGAACATCTCTTTTACATCACTTCGGATGATCCTTGGTACGACAACCTCCTTGTCTACCTCTGAACCAAAAAATTTGGTAACCACCTCTCATGAGATGATCTTCGTCGTATTCACCACCGAGCCCCCCTCTATCTTCTCATCGGAGATATCTTATATCGGCAAGGGGTCGACACCATACTTCCTTGATGCTTGACTATTGATGAGGCTGATAGAGTCTTGAATGACTGCCATAGCGACGCATGTGGGGGCCATCTTTCGGGAATGTCCACTGCTTAGAAAATCATCCGAGCAGGTTATTTTTGGCCTACATTGTTTCACGATTGCATTCATGCCGTGAAGCGATGCGAGAAATGTCAGCTTTATGCCAACAAAGCACGAGCACCACCTACTCTTCTTCACCCAGTCATTACTGTCAGCCCCTTTTGCAAATGGGGAATCGACTTCATGACTTGTAATTCCCCATCCAACAATGGACACAAATACATTGTTGTTGCGGTCGATTACTTCACAAAATGGGCTGAAGCTATGCCCACCTTCAACAACACTGCTGACATTGTAGTGCATTTTTTCTTTAATCATGTCATATCCTGCTTTGGAGTACCACTACAACTAGTTTCCGATCACGGGAAACACTTCAAGAATGATATTTTTGTCGAACTCTCATCTCGGTTAGGATTCTCCCATGAATTTGCCTCACCATATTACCCTGGGTCTAACGAACAGGTCAAAGCAGTTAACAAGGTCCTCAAGACCGTGTTATAACACATGGTTAATAAACATAAAACCAATTGGCATCATATGTTATTTTCCACACTATGGGCTAACTGTACGGCCATGAAAATGGCCACTGGTTTCACATCATTTCATCTAGTCCATGGGGTTGAGGCCACTCTTCCCATCGAGTGCGAAATTCCCACCTTACGCACTGCAATTGAGCTATTACCCGACACTGCTCCAATGGAGAAGCACTTGCTAAACTTAGATTCCCTGGATGAAGATCGTCGATTTTCATTACAAAACAATGAGGCAACCAAAAAACTGTCAAAGGCCACCTTTGATTGCCATGTCAACCTTCACTCATTTCATGAAGGTGACTTTTTCCTTGCTTACGATATCGCTCATGATGCCTTCAGTCATGGAAAACTTGAGTCACTATGGCATGGACCCTACATTATCCAACATTTCCTCACCAAAGGAACATACATCCTTGCTTCCCCTGAAGGCCTCTCTCTCAAAGAACCCATCAACGAGTTATACTTAAAGAAATTTTACGCCTAAGCATAGCCATTCTACTTTAGGTTATTTCTTTTATAGTGTTTTTAATATTTTTTCCATCCCTCATGTCTAAACTATCATTTGTGCTATTGACAGATGCCTCCTCCACTAGCCTACCACATCGGTTACGCAGACAACGCTAGCCATTTGGACACAAAATCTTGCTTCGGCAGCTTGGTCCCTCTATACCCCCCCACATAAATTGCTCCACTCTAGCGGCATATGTTTGGACACAAAATCTTGTTGTCCCCCTGGCACTCGACCTAGTTGAATGGTTACAACCACTTATACTTCACACATACCCCCAACCAAGGGTAGTCTTGAGTCTCCATACATCTTTATTTCATCCATGTACCTCCTCATTTCCTAACCTCACCTAGTAGATTTCACGAAGCCCTTTGCTTCTCGGAGTCGCATCCCCCTTTTTGTCGACATCAGCATAGTTTCTAGAAGGGCGACAGTATCTTGACTCTCATTACCTTTCCAATGAGAGGTCTCAGATGACATAGGGAGAACCAAAATTTCTCCCTGCTGTCGTTGACCCCTGTAACATTTGACTTCAAGACTTTCTCGTGTTACGGTGGGTCTTACTTTGTGACTATTGCAGTTATTTCATATATTTGTCGAAGACCTATGAACTTGGCTAGGCTATCAATGCCTACAGAATCCATGATATTTCTTACAGATGTCACTACCTACTGTTCAGAGTATGTTCCTCCACATAATTGTCTTCTGCCTTTATCTTGACTGCCCCCGAGGGCGCTGCAGTTGTCTACATCAACACACCATTCTTTTTTGAGTTACATGACATGAGCATGGGGCACATGCCCACCTTGTTTGTACACAGTTTATTTTTACACACCTTATGGAAGGTTGGGTTCTACAGGTTCCCTTCTCCCTCCAACGGGTAACTCTTGACAATCCCACTATCGCTCTCTCTTACAATGGCACTCTTAGTAGAAGAAACATTGATGAATTTCGGCTATACGTATGCTCCTAACCTCATCCATCAGGGGGCATCTGTTGTCACTGAAATTTTGTCCGCAAATGGTTACAAGAATCCAACATCGTCAAACAGTTATGAGGTCACCCATGGACCAAAATTACAACAAAATAATTTCCAAAAGGTCCAAAAATATACAACTAGTGATAAAATTAAAGTGCGCTATGATTACACAAGGCACGCACGCACATGCACAAAACATAAATGAAGGAAAAACGCACATGCGCCCGATGCGCGACTGTGGTCGCTAAAAGCTGTGCACATATGAGAATGACGCATTTATGAGATTGGTCAGCCTCCCACCCACTTCCGATTTAGCTTCCAAGTTGATTTGACACTCAAATCTCTACTGGACCTGATTGGGTGGCTGGTCAAAGACTTAAAAATGCCCTAATTAGCCTCTTTTCACACTACAATCTAGTTGCACAATACCTCAAAGAGGTGCTATAAAACAAGGCCATGGGTGCACTTCATTTTTAAGGAATTCAATAGCAAAGTTATGCTGCTACTATTCTCTTGAGGAATCCTCTATTCTCATCAAGAGTATACTAGCACCATTACATTGGGCAATCCATCTCACCYCTTGAGTGGATTAGCTTGGAATTCTTTCACCATTTTCATTCAAAGTTGTAAGAAGAGCTTATTTGTGGGGGTCCAAGAGCCCTCCCTTGGAGGAAGAAGGGACTCATAGTCCTCTTTTTTCTTGGTGTTTTATTTCACTGATATAAACCTTACCATTGGTGGCATGAGTCTTATTATTTTTTTTGTTCTTATGTCCCTATGCTCACTAGTTTAGTTGTTATTTTATTTCTTAGTTTATTTCTTAGTTGTTCTTTTATATTTCTTTCTCTAACCCATTCCCTTACAACTGTCTTCCTTAGCTAACCCAACTAAGCTTGTAGGCACCTTTGTTTTGCTCATCTAGGTGGCAAAAGAGGTGCAACAATCATTATGTATTAACTTCTATTTTTTGATTGAGTGCCCACAAATCCAATCATTGAATGCATGTAAGAAGGGTGGCTGTGAGAATTCACATCCCATAGTTATTGGGAGCATGGGGGCTGAGTACAATCATCTTGGGGAAGTGTGTGAGTCAAACAAGCAAGCCAAAGAGAGGAAATTTCTATGGGTTGTAACAACAATTTTAGAGAGTCAATGTTTTTGCATGAATAAGAAGTAGAGAGAAAGAAAAAGATCTTGGAGCTGGAGCATCCATGGAGGGGGAATTTTGAAGAATATTGAAGCATTTTGGAGCTAAATATTGAAGAATTGAGTTGTCAATCCTAAAGAGTGAACTCTTGTGTGAGTTGCATTGTAACAAAAATTGTTTGTTGTTGTTTGTTGGTAGCTTTCCTGGAAATCAGTTCCCTTGAGCTTCCAACAGAGAGATTCTTGGTTACCCATGCTAGAGAGAGTGGATCAAATCAATGATTTTGATTCATTTTCAGTTGTTGGGAGGTTGGGGTTGATCAACGACTAGGATTCAATTTCAGAGGTTTGTGAAGTGGAGTAGATTGACGCTCTAAATCAATTTTCAAAGGTTGGAAAAAGGGAGCTGATTGACAATCAAGATCATCTTGATTTGTAGATCAGTGATCCAAATTCATCTTATTTTTGGTCAAAAAATTCTTAAGTGTTGGAGTTGGCCAAGAGAATTGTCAATGGTCGATGGTCGGGTCAGCTGAATTGGTGAAGTATTTTAGTTTCCAATGGAAATCATCGATGAGAGATGGTCAAGTGTTGGCCAATTTGGTAAAGTGTTTTCATCGAGCAAGATAAAACATCGATAACCAACGATCAATGGTCAAGTGTCAATCAATGTTTTGTATTGTTTTGATTGAGCAAGAGAAATAATTGATCATCGATAGTCGATGGTTGAGTGTTGGCCGATTTGGAGAGGTGTTCGGGTCATCTAAAGGAAATTATCGATGGTCGATGGAGAAAATAGGGTGATGAAATTTCATGCCACATTAGCATCCATGTGTCATTACACATCAGCCAGGGTGCCATGTTAGAGTCAACGTTCCATGCCAGGTCAACATCCATGTGTCATGCCACGTCAATAGTTGTCACGTCGGCCAAGAAATGGCCAATGGTCGACGACCAAGTTGGGTGAATTGGAGAAGTGGTTTCATCAATAAACAAGAATGGTCGATGGTCGATTTGGCCGAATTGAGAGATTTTTTCATCCTCCAATGAAAATCATTGACAGATGATGGTCGACAGTTAGGTTGGTTGGTTTAGAGGTGTGTTGCAATTAGCTACCAAAGGAAAAGGGGCAATGGCCAACGACCGGGTCAAAAATTTAGGAAGTTTAGGGAGATCAATGGATTATATCTCACTCAATTTTGAGAGCAACGAATTAGAATTAAGAGGTTGTTATAACAGTAAAACAATCTATTTCATATGAAATTTTTTGATTTTTGAAGGTCTTCAACTACCATGGTGATTTTGAGGCCCTAAATGACATTTTTAGGCAATCAAAACTGACAATAACATCGTGTACCAAAGTACACTATGTCTCTGCAAATTAAATAAAACAACTTGGAGAGAGATATCGGCCAACAAGCTACTCCGGGCGCAAAAAAGACCTCATATGAGAAAGTGACAGTTGAAGAAATCAAGGTAAAATTTTGGCACCGGTTTACTTCCAAAGGGCATAAATATTTTCTCAGAAGTTTGTTTGGGGCTCAAGAGTGTTATATGGAAACATTATGATCATATAAGACATATATGGATATAGATTTGGAATCTTGGTATGAAAAATTGTGCAGGAAGAGAAAGAAGACACCTATAACATACAAGGATAAATTGGGAAAAACAGTCTAAACTTCTCTAGACCATAACTTTCAGCTCAAGACTCAGATTTGAGAAAACAAATAGTCATTGGAAAGGTATTGAGGAGGAGACGAAATATATCCACCCATAATTTTGAATTGGGTGTAATTTTTTTATCAAGAAACAATAAATAAATTATGCAACAATAATTAAGTGGAAAATTGCAACTTGTAAATGTTGTAACGTTTTGCTCAGAACTCAGATTGAGCCATGAGTATAGTCATTGGAGAGTTGTTTCAATGGGGAATTCATATAAGGAATAATATTTTGAATTGGTGCATTGTTTTATTTGTAAATTTATATGAAGAAAAACCTATATTCTAATTGATGAAATGTTTTATGTTATGCATGTTCTAATAATTATTATTACATGCAAATTTCTTGCAGAATTAGAGGTGCATGAAAAACAATTTGGTTCTTATATGAGGACTAGAGTTATGGAATATGCACAAGGATGTTATAGCTATGAAAAGGAGATCAAATTTTTGCATGTAAGCATGGGAAATTCTAAGATAGATTCTAATGGAAGAAGATACAAGAAAGATCCTATAACTATGAGAATCTTGCATAGGAAAGTGAAAAGATATAGGGAATATAATGAAATGATTATGAAGACTCAAGAGGAGATACTTCAGAGTATGAATATGTTGTATAAGAAAGTTGATAAAGACTCAGGAACCAAGCAAGCAACTAGTTCTTGATAAGTGAAAACATCTAGATCCCATAGAAAAAGGGATGATCATGGGAATGACAGGAAATCAAGAAGCATGAGAAAGCACCATCATTATCCAAGGAAATCCACTAAAATAAGTAATGAAAGTTTAGGGCCAAGGAGAAACCCAAGTGTGTCTCTTATCTAGAGATAGAGGAGAAGGCTTGAGGCAAACATCCTACAAGGTGAACTCAGTAAAATCAAGCCACCAACTTTCAATGGTGAGCACAGGAAGGGAGAAGAGGTCGAGGCTTGGTTGTTGGAAATGAAGATATATTTATAGTTATATGATTACCCCTCAAGGGTAGAATCTAGGATTGTAACCTACCACTTGCAAGGAAAGGAAACCATGTATTGGGATAAGCTTAAGCAAGCCAAGCGCCTCAATGAGAAAATGATTTCATGGAGGAAATTCAAAGGATATTTACAAGAGAAATATTTATCTGAGCATTATTGTGAGAGGAATATGAAGGATTTATTTGAACGCAAGTTGGGAAGCATGATAATGGATGAACATGAGAATATTTTCTTTGAATTGTTGAAGTATGTTGACTTCATAAAGGATAAAATGGTCAAAATACAAAGGTTTCTAAGTGGGTTACCCTCCTTCTACAGTGAAAATATTCAGTATGATAACCCCACGACTTTGGAGGAATCCATAAGGAGATAAAATCATCATCAAGTGAGGATTAAGGAATAATACATCATCAAGAAAAAAATTCAGAACAAGATATGGGCATTATGAATTCATGATAGTGCCATTCGGGCTATCAAATTTCCCAACTATTTTTATGTTCTTGATGAATGGAGTGTTCAGGGAGTACTTGGACAAATTTGTAACTGTGTTCCTAGATGATATACTCATCTAATCTAAGTCAGAAGAGGAACATGAGAAACATTTAAGAATGGTTATGCAAGTTTTGAGAGAACACAAGTTTTATGCCAAGTTAAGAAAGTGCATCTTTTATCAAAAGAAGATTCACTACTTGGGGCATAATTTCAACATAAGGGATAGTAGTTGATCTTGAGAAGATAAAGGCCATTGTAGGATGGAAAACATTGATAAATTTCACATAGTTCATATCATTCATGGGTTTTGTATGCTATTACTGAAGATTCATAAAATGATTCTCAAAGATTGAAAACCCAATCACTTCTTTGCAAAATAAGGGAGTGAAATTTGAATGGACTCCCATGTGTGAAGAGAGATTTTAGCAACTGAAAGATATATTTACAAGTGTGTCAATATTGAATATTGAAGATCTATATGAATATTTTGTTGTTTTCATTGATGCATGCAAGGAACCTATTTATGGATTCCTCACACAAAAAGATAATGTGATATGCTATTAGTCTAGAAAATTAAAAGAGCATGAGAGGAATTATGATAAATATGACTTGGAATTAGTAGCAATTGTGGAGACATTACCTCATGGGGAAGAAATTTGAGCTAAGGAAATACGACCATGGTATGAAACATATTTGATTCGATATCCAACACTAAATTCCAGACAAACTAAATGGCTAGAATTTCTAAGTGAATATGACTTTGAAATTAATCACATCAAAGGCAAAGAGAATCAAGTGGTTGATGCACTCAGCATGAGGGATCATGAAATGCATATTACATCCATTAACATGTACAACACTGATCTGAAAGATAAAATTATTGCAACAACAAATTTAGATTAGCAATATTTGAAAGAAAAGAAAACATTACAACAAGGAAATCTTCAGCATAAATTCAATGGTTATGAGCTTAAAAAAGATGGAATTATCATATATAAAGGAAAAGTATATGTATAGAATTCCATTGAGCTAAAAAATGAAATTCTAAGGGAAATGCATAATGTGCCATATGTTGGGCACACAGGGTATCATAAGACAATTGGAACTATAAGAAGAAAACACTTTTGGCTAGGAATGAAGAAAAAAGTGGCTAATTATATAGCCAAATGTCTAGAGTGACAGAAGGTAAAGACTGACCATAGACATCTAGTTGGGTTATTGCAACCATTTCCCATTCTAGAATGGAAGTGGGAAGTTGTTACACTGGATTTTATTACAAAGCTTCCTAGAACAACGAAGCAACATGATTCCATCATGGTGGTGGTGGATAAATTAACTAAGGTGGCACATTTTATTCAATTAAAGACTACACACAAGGAAACAAATATTGCAGAAATATACATGAAGGAAGTTGTTAGGATACATGAGGTGCCTAAGGAAACAATTTCAGGTAGAGATCCCAAGTTCACATACAATGTTGGAAAGGTTTGTTTATAGGATTTGGGACAAATCTAAATCTTAGTATAACATATCACACATAGTCAAATGAGAAAACAAAGAGGACTAATAGAATAATTGAGGACATGCTCAGAATATATGTGATGGATCATCCATCAAAGTGGGAGGATTATATCCATTTAGTGGAATTTGCATACAATAATGGGTATCATACCTCATTAAAAATGTGTTTGCTTGAAATATTGTATGACTGGAAGTGTAAAAATCTAGTGAGTTGGGATAATCAAGTAGACAGAGCAATTATCAGGCCTTAATTTTTTAAGGAAATGGAAGAGTAGATGAAAAATATTAAGAAGAATTTAAAGGTTTCCCAGGACAGGTAGAAAATTTATGCAGACAAGAATAAAGTGTTTATATATTTTAAAGTGGGCTAACATATGTTTTTAAAAGTGACGGTGAATAGAAGTTTGCTAAGATTAGGAAGTTTCCCAAATTTGGCAGCAAGATATTGTGGACCTTTTGAAATATTAGAAAATATAGGGCCAATTTCATACATTCTAGTATTTCCTACATCCATGAGAGTGCATAATGCATTTCATTTATCATTATTAAATAAATATGTTCCTAACCCTGACCACATAATATATTGGATTGTGATCAAGGTAGAAGATGAAGGGGATTTCTGGGTGGGACCAATATGCATCTGATTCAGGTGGATATTGGTGGTCACCCACCTATTCCAACTGGCTCCTCTTTGTTGGAGTTACTTCACAAACACCTAGGATTTATTTTTCCTAAGGTTGTTCCTTGTTTATTAGTCATAATTAGTCATTATCCAGTTTCCTATATTTTAGGGGAGAATATTCCACCTGGAGAATATTCTCTTTCAATTGACACTTCAATTTGACTAGTTGAGTTGAGTTTAGATGTTGCATTGGTTTTGTCACCATGCACCATTGGGACTATCACCAACTCAGCTAGGTGGCAGTTCACTCCCGTAACTGCTTGAGAGACTAGACTAGGTGACAATTTACTCTTGTAACTATTGGTGTGTGTCCAGATTAATATATACCACCACTATGGCTCATTAGTTACTCATTTATTCTATATATATTGTAAATTATTCACTCTTTGAGTGTGGAATACAGTTAATGAGAATTCTTCCATTCTTTCTATCTTGCTTCTTATTTCTCAATTTCTCTCTGCAAATGTGTGTAGTATTTTCTAGCTAGATCTATTCTATGCAGGTTCAACACATTTACATGGTATCAAAGCTGATGGATTGCTAAGAAAAATCTACACCAAATCATTTTTCTAGGTACAAAAGATTGAAGACAACAAAAATATGGATTATTCATCGGAAATACTTCTCACGCCTCATAGCTATTTGGAATGGAAGCCAAAAATTATTCTTCATCTTAGATACAGAGGCTTATACCAAATAACCATGGCAATGGAAGTAGAGCCTGATTCTATCGATGAGAAAAATGACTTTCTCAATAGACAAGATATGGCCATAGGAAGTATTGGCATGTCTGTTTCTCTAGAACGTTTCCATCAAGTATATGAAAAATCACAAGGATTAACTCCAAATGAATTATGGAATAGATTGGAGGTTCTATTTGGGAATAAAGAATATTGTGAATATTTCATGCAGGAGGTCAAAGAGATAGATCCAGAAGAGAAGCCATAAGAAGATCAAGCCTCTTATTATGAAGAGTCTTCTACAAAAGTATTTGCATAAATTTGTATTCCATTAATTGAAGATGATGTCTACTCCATTTCATATTTATTTTCTAAAATTCATGTGGAAGATATATGGCATGCATCTCGGTAGTCACATGCAGACACTTTTGCATTCACCATGCATGCATGTCAGGAGAGAAAAAGGGAGCCACACACATTAGATGCCATTCTGATATTTTCTGAGACAAATTTGTAGAAACAAATTAAATATTTGAATTACTCTCGGGAAAATATCCAATTTAAAAAAAAAATTGTCCAAAATGGAGTCTGGAAAGTGAAGTTATGAAAATCAACAAAATTTCAACATTTTTTTGGAAACGGCCACACGGTTTTCAAAATTTTATCCAAAATTTATTTGGACATTATTCATTGCAATAAGATAAAGTGGATATGTGTGGAAATATCAATTATGCATATACTTCATCAGATCCATGCAGACATCTACATCTTCAACAAAATCTTCAAAGAGCACAAACTTGCACATTTGTGAGGTCTTCTTGGAGTGAAGGACATGGTTGCTTAGCAACTGCCTTTTGTTCCTTATCATTTTTTATTTTATGCATTGTAATTTGAGGGGGGGTTTTGTTCCCATGAGGTTTTCCCTCTTTCCTCATTTAGTATAGTGTATCTTTTGTATTTGGGTACCTAACATGGCCTTGTAGTTGGGACCCATTCTTTATTTTCACCATAATGATGTTGGAGTTACTTCACACACACCTATGATTTATTTTTCCTAAGGTTATTCCTTGTTTATTAGTCATAATTAGTCATTATCTAGTCTCCTATATTTTAAGGGAGAATATTCCACCTGGAGAATATTCTCTTTCAGTTGACACTTCAATTTGACTAGTTGATTTGAGTTTAGATGTTGCATTGGTTTTGTCACCATGCAACATTGGGATCATCACCAACTCACTACTCTTTGTTCAGTCAGTTAACCGAAGACTAGTTGACTAGTTAACTTAGCTAGGTGGCAGTTCACTCTCGTAACTACTTGAGAGACTAGACTAGGTGGCAGTTTACTCTTGTAACTACTAGTCTGTGTCTAGATCAATCTAGACCACCACTATGGCTCATCAGTTACTCATTTATTCTATATATATTGTAAATTATTCACTCTTTGAGTGTGGAATACGGTTAATGATAATTCTTCCATTCTTTCTATATTGCTTCTTCTTTCTTAATTTCTCTCTGTAAATGTGTGTAGTATTTTCTAGCTAGATCTATTCTGTGAAGGTTCAACACATTTACACTCTTGACAATTTTTAGTTCAGCATGTTCTTTTGTACTTCTTTGTAATTGTGGGTTCTACACTTCTAGGGATTTTTGAATCCCTACACATCTTCCAGGTGGATATTGGTGGCCTCCCACCTAATCCAACTGGCTTATTTTGTATGTTTTCATGTCATCACATCTTGTTGTACTTCCAGGGCTGTTTTGGGGCCCTAAACAATGTTTTTTTTGGATCGCCATAGTCAAAATGTAGACAAAGTCAAAGTTTGACAGCGTAATTTGTAGCTCTCTAAAATATCTTTCCAACAGGCTATCATATGCCTAAAACATAGGTCGTATGCAAAAGTTACATCCCCATGAAGTTGAGGTACCAACTTACCCATAGGGGCCCACATAAATTTTGGCTATTGATCTCCTAGGGTTAGGTTTTTGGATGTCTAGGGTTTTGGCATTTATGAGTAATATAAAAAAGGCCTCTGGAGCCTCATTGTAATCATTATTCTAAGACGAATGTGGATAGAAGATGTTAGCACTGAGATTCACACTCATATTGTTATGAGTGCAAGCCCAGTATCCATCAACGTGTGGACGATAAAATTTGTAGTAAATGACAAATGGCTGAAAGACTCTGAAAAGAATGTCAATCACAATTTACTTCACACAATATGCACCAACAAATAAGGCTCTGAATAACTTTGATTAGGGATATAGAAAATAGGATGAGTAGGTGGAATACTTAATAGGAAGAATGTGAAATTCCTATGTACATTAGGTAGTATGACATACATATAAAGAAGAACTCTCTGAAACAAGAAATTCTTATAATCAAAGAGATGAATTCTGATATATTTGTAAACAACTTTACAACAGATCCTCAATTGCAACAAGCTATAAATCAGTCAAATGAATCTTTCACTAGACTATGATCAAAATTATAAGACAACAAGTTGGTAGGAAAAATAATTGATTTTCATTATCCATATAATCTTAAGTCTGATACATAAAATAGAAGATCTTTCTATAAAATACACAATATAAAATATGAGTCTCTCTCAATCCATTCCTCTCTTGGATCATGAATCCAACCCTTTATTTTTCAAAATCCCTTTAATATATAGAGAATGATCTATATCTATCCTAAGGAGGTTGAAACCAATGAGATACATAGGATCCCTCTCCATTTAGGAGTCTTGTTACAAAAGATTCCAACAAAAACCTAACAAATTCCTATTTTTCAGGATCTTTCCTATTGTGATAAATGCCTTTTGAAATAGGTCATTATGCTTGATCTAGAGATGGAACACATGTCCCTCATGTCCAAATAACTCATAGGATACCATTCAAACCTTCCTTCACTTCTGAAAACCTTCCCATAGATCAAATTTTTCAAACTATTAGAGTTCACAACGCCTATGAAAACATGCACTACGAACTTTCCTGTAGGTGATGATTTTGTATTTTCTCCAAAAATACGAACTAGGTCGGGTTGTGGTTTTTTTTAGCAATTCAAAAACACCATGTTTTCCCTCCACACCAAATTTCAGAGGAACCCAGATGGGAATTTAAAGGTTATGGGAAAAACCATCCTCTTTTGTGTGCTAATTCTTGAAAACTATCATAAATTACCAGTTCACAGCGCTGGCACTGCGAACTTTCCTGTAGAAACATGTTTCAATTTACCAAAGTTTTTAAAATCTCAAATGTTATTCCAAGATTCCATACATGCTGCAAAACTTCATTATATTGATATATGAATTAGAGGAAAGCACCACAATTGATACTCATGGCTTACAACCCATAGCCATCACCCAAAAAATGTTGTAAAATGCATAAAAATAGGTTAACAACGTTTTCAACTTTAAGCCTACTTCAACAAATGATCAACCACACATTGTAAATTTGATAGAGGTAAGAATTCACTCGTTTAAGGCTGAATTTGAAAGGATGGAAAAGGTGAAAGTTTCAATAGCCTTAGAATAGAGGGTTCACAGCACGGTTCACAGTGCCAACAAATATATCAGTAAAAGGACCTCCTCTCACCCTTAAAATAGCATGATAACCCTTATGAAGTATCCAATATACTTGAGCTTGATGCATATATTTGGGGTTTTTAACACACGTGTCTGCAAACTATTCAACCTCCAACACTCTTCTTCAACCAGTTCATAGTGCCTGGATTAAACACAATTTCCACACTTGGAGGAAGTTGTTAGAAACTTTTATGGCATAATCCCTAAGAATTGTTTTGAAATAAAAGCTCTAAAAACAATAAGATCTTCTTTGAAATGATCCTTAAATGCAATGATAACCATTGAATGTGTGAGATACTTATGAATACACTACGAACTCTCCTATGAGTTGGCAACACATACAACTGTCTTTAACTTGACATTTAAATAGATAGATGATGACAAAGGGAACTTTGTGTACAATTGGAGGTGTGACATGTTAAGGTAAAAATGTAAAAATCAAAGGCATGACTCATTTTGACCCCTACAATTCTATGTGCTAACATATGGCTCCACAAGGGATGGCATGATCCCTATGAGTTTCCAAGAACATGTAGTTCCAATGCCTTATCCATTGGGTTATGGAGTCATATAGTATCAAAATTGTGTAAAAATTCCTTTGAAATACTTCAAGATCTATCACATATTCAAGAAAACTGAAAGACCTGATGTAAAAAAACCTCATACTGCAAATCTGATCACATTGTGCAAACTGAAGAAAAGAAAATTCTCTGGAAGTGAGCTTATTACCTACACTACCCTACTCTAACCAGATCTCCAATTCCCTCAAGTAAATGAAAATTTCCACAGCAACCATTCAAGTAGCTTCATGACAGAAATAATCTTGTCTCTGCCACTGATTAATTGATAATAATAGGAATATAACAACATAGATAGAAACTCCTTCAGAGAATCATACTCACCCACAAGTGCTAGTGAAATGATGAACTCTGAAATCTTCAAAGAATTTGAAATATATGAATCCAATAAAGCTGCTACTGGATCTTCAAAACCATGACCATAAACCTGTTGATTCAGAAAAGATGACTTCCATTGCACACATTCCCTTTTACTGAGAAATATGCGAGTTTCTTGTTCTTTCAATATCAACTCTTGATCATCAAGAGTGACAGTTTCCTCTTCAAAAAAATGAGCATATGATACTTGTATAGTAGGAGATAATTTTTTTTGATTATGACCAGCTAAAAATATGTAGTTATCTATACAATCATCCTTTGTTACATTCTCAAACTGATTTGACAAATGAACACCAGTATGATCTATATCCCGATCCATAGAAAAATATGAAAAAATTGACAAATGTTGTCCCAAATATAAATCATACTTACACTCTCATTGTTGTTCCTATGCATGCATATATTCAAGGTAAGCCTGATCTCTAATCCTTTTTCAAGCTCAAATGTTGACCTCAATTTCTTCAGCATCCTCAAACAACCATCTTAATGATGTAGATTTCCTTTTTCCCAGGAGAAGGAAAATATCTGAACACTAAGATTCTATGTAGTAAACCATAGTTGCAGTCTCAAAAGGCTAGATCTCCAATGGCATGCTATGATAAAAACTGTAAAACCTCATGTTGAAGATAGCCATATATTCATCTTCTTTTCTCCTCAAAACATGAAAATCAGCCAGGTATTGATCAAAGGACTTATTCTCACCCCAATACTTTGAAAATTCATAATATAACTCAGTCCAAGAACTAATGGAATCAACTCCCAAACCCTTAAACCACAAAGAAGCATTCCCAAACAAGGATTTGGAAAATAACCTCATGGTATCATATTCATGTACTATCTCAAACTAATCAACAAAGTTCTCAAAAGCTCCTAAATGCTTCTTGGTGGTGATATGATCTTCTCCAGAAAAATGAGGAAGATACTCAAATAAGTTTAGAGGGTAAGGATGAAGATGAGATGGAATCTTTAAAGGTTTAAATTTTTTTTCTCTGATTCTAGTTTGAATAATAGTGGGCTGAAAACAAGGTTTAACAAGATGATTGCAAGGTATAACAAAGACTTTAGAAAGTAAATCAACCTCACAATTCCCATGACTATAAGTCTACTCAATTTCAGGAGGGATTGAGATATGAACTTCATATTTCTCAATGGGCTGAGATGAGGATACATGATCAACATCTACAACACAACCAGAATGGAGACCTTCTTCTTCCAAAGAGGGATCTACAAATGAATGTTGATGATCATTAGAGTAAACAAAGAAAAGGATAATCATTTGTATATGTAAAGGGAAAGAGATGAATGAACTGATGAAGAAAAACAAAGGTTCATAGAGAAGACTAATGAGTTGATACCTGGTTTTTCCCTTCCGTTTTTTCATCTTTTTGTCAGTCAGATCCTTCCTCCAATGGAGTCTTTGATTGTGGAGTCACCAGGTATATGTTTACAGTCAATTTCTGTGTCCCTCTCTTGTCTACCATCAAAATCTGGATATAGGTCATTCTCCCAGGGAATATTTCTTCACACTTTATTCCCCAGCAAAAACACCAAAAATGTTAGCACTGAGAGTCACACTTAGACTGCTATGAGTGTAAGCATAGTACCCATCAAAGTGTGGAAGATAAAATTTATAGTAAATGGCAAATGGATGAAAGACTCTGAAAACAATGTCAATCACAGTTTACTTCACACAATATACACCAACAAATAAGGCTCTGAATAAATTTGATCATGGTTATAGAAAATAGGATGAGTAGGTGGAAGACTTAATAAGAAGAATGTAAAATGTCTATAAGTCTGATACATAAAATGGAAGGTCTTTCTATAAAATACACAATATAAAATATGAGTCTCTCTCAATCCATTCCTCTCTTGGATCATGAATCCAACCCTTTCCTTCTCAAAATCCATTTCAAAACCAAGGAGATACATAATATCCTCCTCCATTTAGGAGTCTTGTTACAAAATATTCCAACAAAAACCTAACAAATTCCTATTTTTCGGGATCTTGCCTATTGTGATAAATTCCCTTTGAAACAGGTCATTCTGCTTGATCTGGAGATGGAACACATGTCCCTCATGTCCAAATAAATCCAAGGATACCATTATAACCTTCCTTGATAGCTAGCATACTTCCCTTAGCTTGAATTCTTCAATCTATTAGAGTTCGCAGCGCCTATGACAGCATGTGCTGCGAACTTTCCTGTAGGTGATGATTTTGTCTTTTCTCTAAAAATACGAACTGGGTTGGGATAATATTTTGTAAACAAGTAAAAAATGCCATGTTTTCCATCCACACCACATTTTAGAGGAACCCAGATGGGAATTCAAAAGTTATGGGAAAAATGATCCTCTGTTGTGTGTTAATTCTTGCAAACTGTCAGAAATTACCAGTTTGCAACATCGACACTGCAAACTTTCCTATAGCATCCTGTTTCAATTTACCAAAGTTTTTAACATCTCAAAACTTATGCCAGGAGTATAGAAATGCTGAAAAACTTCATTATATTGATATATAACTTAGAGGAAAGCACCACAATTGATAGTCATGGCTTACAACTCATAGTCGTCACCCAAAAAAGGTTGTAAAATGCATAAAAATAGGTTAACAACATTAACAACATTTGTAAATTTAAGCCTACTTCAACAAATGATCAACCACACATTGTAAATTCGATAGGGGTGATAATTCACTCGTTTAAGGTTGAATTTGAAAGGATGCAAAAGATGAAAGTTTCAACAGTCCTAGAACAGACGGTTCACAACACAGTTTGGAGCACCAACAAATATATCAGTAAAAGGACCTCCTCTCACCCTTCAAATAACATGATAACCCTTATGAAATATCCAGTAGACTTGATATTGATGCATATAATTGGGGATTTGAACACACATGTCTGGAAACTATTCAACAACCAACACTCTCCTTCAGCAAGTTTGTAGCGCTAGTTCACAATGCCTGGCTTAAAAACAATTTTCACACTTGGCAGAAGCTGTTAGAAAATTTTATGACATAATCCTTGAGAATTTGTTTAAAATTTAAGCTCTAAAAATAATAATATATTCTTTGACATGATCCTTAAATGCAATGATAACCATTGAATGCATGAGATCCTTCGACGACTGTCCACAGGAGAATCATCTTCATCAAGTGGCTATGCAACCCCCTTCAAGGTACAGGTAAATTTTGATATTCCATTATTTGAAGGACTTATAGATTCTAATGTTGTAGATAAATAGTTGAATCTTCTTGAAGGGTGTTTTTTGGTCCACAATTGAAAAGATTAATTTTGCACTCCTCAAGGTCATCCCCCATGTTAAGGACTGGTGGGATACTTACTCTGAGAAAAGGACCATAGAGGAATCTGGTATATTTGTGGTTTCTCCTACATGGGATTCCTTCCAGGATTTCATTAAAGAACAATAATACCTCGTTGGAAGCTATGAGGACCAATACACCCGATAGACTACCCTGCATCAAGAAAGGGACCAGACAATATCAAAATTCACCAATATTTTTGATACCCTACACACCAAATTGGGTATCAAAGACTTTGAGCGACATCTGGTGATCAAATACCATGAATTTTTTCATAGATACATTCAAATAGAAATGGAGTTTCTGGACATCACCTCATTGGCTATGACTTATAGATATGTTGTCAAGATCGAGCATAAATTTAAGCAGAAGAGGAAAGAGTTTGGATCTACAAAATCCTCATAGCCGAAGCAGGGCAAAGGAATCCCCAACCCACATGGAAAGGGACAGAGAAAATATGGCCACTCTTAGGATATCCAGTCCAAGATGAAACATAATAAGGGAAATGAAAAGATGAACAAGGACACATGAAAATGGTCTAAATACCATAAAATGCCTTGGAACAACACTGAAGAATGTTGCTCCAAGTAGTCACTAGTGGTCAAGCTGAAGGTGTCTGAATCCAAGGCCGGTTTTGACTTCGAATCAAATCAAGAAGGAGGAAATCAAATTATCGATATTGAACCCAATTCCACTATCGCTACCACCAAAGTTTAACCAAGCTAACCTGAAGAAATAGAGGAAGGGGAATGCATTTTTCACTCACAGATGTGGGTAAAGGGGGATTTGCTTGATTTCATTGTCGATAGCAGTAGTCAGAAGAACCCGATCTCAGCAGAGGTCATCAAGCAATTGGACCTGCCGACAACACTGCACCCATAGCCTTACACCATCGGTTGGCTTCGCCAAGGAAGAGATCTTTGTGTCAGCCAATAATGTCATCTTCTCTATGACATCAAGCTTTTCAAAGATGAGGTATTGTGTGATATTTCTCCCCTTGAATTTTGTGATGTTCTTTTAGGACAACCATATTTTTGGAAGTGTAATGTTGTGTATGAGTCTAGACCCCATAGTTTTATTCTTACTTTGGGTAGACAATTGTATACGATACCAGAGGTAGCATCGCCTATTGCTATTTATTTAATATCTGCTAAGCAATGCAGTAAGGTCATTTCACAAACCAAGAAGTTCATATTATTTGTGATCCATTCTCATAGTAAGAAGAAGGTCACTGCCACATCCATGGCCTCTACATAGAGCCTATATTTGTAGAAGAATCAAGTGGACGGGATCGTGGAAAAGTACAAAGACATCTTCTCCTCACCCATCAGGGTACCGATGTACTTCCAGTCAAGAATCCAATTGATATGACCACCAGTGCACCTCTGCCTAATGGACCAGTCTATCATTTCTCATTGATATAAAATGAAGAAATCAAGCGTCATATCCAAGAAATTCTTCAAAAAGGGCACAACATACCAAACTTCGCCCCTTGTGGAAGCCCGATTGTACTAGTGTAGAATAAGGACGAGACCTAGAAACTCTGCATTGATTACAGAGCATTATCACTGTTAGGAACCGATACCCAATTCCTAGGATTGATGACCTTGTTGACCAAATCAAAGGGGGGAATTTCTTTAGCAATATTGACCTAAAGTCTAGCTACCACTAGGTTCCCATCAAACCAACAAATGTATGGAAGACACCTTTCAAATCTAAAGAATGTCTCTTTGAATGGCATGTCATGCCCTTTGGCTTAACAAATGCACCAACCAATTTCATGAGATTGATGGATGATGTATTGAGACCCATCAACAACTATTTTGTGGTGTTATATTTTGATGACATCCTCATCTTTAGAAAAAATTGGGAGGAGCACATGCAGCATATTCAACAGGTTTTGGGCACTCTGCGACAACACAAGCTATATGACAACTTGGAAAACTGATCCTTTGGCATGAATAGGGTCTAATACTTGGGATACATTGTTGATGAGCATGGGGTACATGTTGATCCAACTAAGATCCAAGTCATCCATGATTGGCCATACTCTACCACACTAATCGAGCTTCAGATCTTCTTGGGACTGGCCAACTACTACCAATGGTTCGTGTTGGGATTCTCCCATATTGCATGGGCCCTCAACGAAGTGACCAAGGGTGGTGGAACGGGGAATTTTATGTGGGGGAAGGAATAACAATGATCATTCGATGATATGAAGTGTTAGCACCGTCATTTTTTTAGTTAGATTCAGTCTTAGATGAGTCATGGTCCATGTGTCAAAGTGTGTGAGGTCAAGTACTAAACAACGAATGGTTCAAAGTTAGAAAGTGGTCGGTCTAGTCCTTAGAGTCAGGAAAGGGTGTCATAATCAAACACGTGTAAATTGTAAAGGTCTTTTCTCAAAAGGTGGGTCCTGTTAGAAAGAGGGATTTTACGTGCCAAAGGTCGAGGCAAGTTGTAGAGTAAGGGTCATGTCAACATATATAGCAACCATCATCACTGCATTATGAAGATAGAAAGGATAATAAATCATGGCTCTCATATCATGTATACCCTGCAACTCTTATCATATGTACTTTACACACTCTAAAGTGTACCTATCACATGAGTGCACTGCACAAATATTCAGTCTGCTTAAAAAATTATTCTCACCATGGATTCAATGTCCTCTTTCATGATTTCATCCCTCACTCGTTCAGTTATAAATGCTATTCATTCTACGTGTTTCTCTTTTACCATCTGAGTTTATGCATTGTCTATGATTTTTCCTATAAGCCTTGAGTTTCCTCGCAGCAGGAAAGTCGATTGCCATCAACTATGTTGCAAACCTAGCCAGTCAAGATTGACACGTTATTTCTATCTTTAATCATGGTTCAGAACTTGTCGGAGTTTTCCACAAGCTAGTTTGTTGGGAGACAAGTCCTCTCACAATCATACTTTCATCCTCAGAGTATTTTCCATGCCCAAAGTCTCTATCATACTACCCTATTGTGATGAGCCCATCGTCATCATTGTCATAACGTCGACCCATTCCCGCACCGAGAGTTTTCGTGGCACCTGGGATCCGCATGGTGAATTCCTAAAGTCATTTTCTCTTATAGTGCAAAGTTCCACTACCACCCCTCTGACATGTCTGGGCTAAGAATATCATTATCTAATTGTCATGCGAAGGGGGTGTCATATTTCACTACCATGTGCACAAAACAAGCACACATTACACCATGACGACAACCCAAAACATAAGGAAGAGGGAACGAAGTGGAAGAACTATGAGGCCCGAGCCTCATGACTTGGCATTTATCAATGAAGATACAAATGTCATGGCATATTTAGAATAGGTCATATGAATGCACTATTGCGAGAAAATTCAAGGACACAATGTGAAACTGGTAGAATAGTTTGTGCTCAGATTTAATGGTTTTTGCACAGTTACTACAGGAATCACATTCTGGGTGACAGAGGAAACTCTGTCAACTGCGATGGAGATCCCTCCACATGGTGAGAGGTGGTATAAGTAAATTCCTTTGGACATGCTATTCTATGAAGAATTCATTAAACCAAACTACTTGAATGGGAAAATCGGAATGAGTGTTCTCAATCGGTATCTATGGGAGCCTTTTCAGAAACTCCTGAAAGTGGTTAGAAATATTTTCATATGTGAAATAAGGTCTGACAAAATATACCCACATCACATCAGACTACTAATTCATTTCACAGGTAAGAGGTTATTTAACTTACCTTTCTTCTTGCACCAAATTCTAGGAGGAATGGCGGACAACGTCTAAGCCGAAGCGAACCAACCAAAGAAGAAATTATCCCATATCTCACTAATCAAATTGTTGATAGTTGAGTAATTGAGGTGACTAGGAATGGAATGGGATTCATTTATGTTTTCAGCCGACATCCCTAGGGACCCCAAAGGAGATCCCCTCTACCCATGAGAGAAGCACCATCTCGCAACACAGAAGAGGGAATAGAAGGGGCTGCAGGAAAAGGAAATACAGTGGAAGTCTCATCTCCCCAACAACTAATACCTAGAAAAAGAGGAAGGACAAGGAAGAACAAGGATCCTGGGGAGGCCCAAGATCCAAACGAAACACGTGCCCAATAGATTGTTGAGAAGTTACTCATGTGCATTGTTCGGTTGGAACCTGTCGAGTGTTCAAGCTGGGAAATCTGTGATAGAGGGAAAAGGTCGAGCACTGAAAGCATGGATGTTTGGGAGCTATCACAATAGCTAAATCAAGCGCATCTTGCTATCGCCAAGTTGTACCAAGAGAATAGGGAATTGAGAAAGCAATTAATAGAAAGGACTGTTAAGACATTCACGTCATAGAGTCAAGAAGGTAATGTGAATTGACTCAAGAGACAACTCAAAGAAGCACAAGACATGATCATCCAGATGCACAAGGAACAAAGAATGTTAGAAGAGAAAATTGCGGAGCATTTCAAGGAATGTGGACTAGCCATGGAAAACATTCGTGCAGCTCTAGCCAGTGCTCAAATGAAGCTGAAGGGGAATAGGGTCTTGCAAAGATAGGTAAAGAATATGAAAAGGGGCAAATGGTCCCTTAGGAAAACGATTAGAATATCAAGACTGCAGAGAAGGCTAGAAGCATAATTGACCTAACCTCAATTTTTATCTTTTTGAACATGGTACATAATGCCTCTCTCCCCGTGTCCTGCCTCCTTCCGGGAAGCAAGGAACCTGACAGGTATCCACACAGTGGATATACGTCATGCAAATATTGAAAAACCCACCTGTCGAGAAGGACAAGTGTAGGCATAACACACAATGGTTTTGAAAGAGATGCATTGTCCCCCAACTGTCGTTGCTATCTAGAAAACACAAGTGACAGTCCATAGTCACCCACCATACCAACCCTCCACATGCATACCACAGCCAATGATTGCACAACATCAATCAAATCCTGTTACACTGAGTGGAAGAAGTCTGACAAAGTGATCAATCATTCAGGTAACCCTTCAAAGGAGAAGTTTCGATGCATCACTTCTTAATACTTCATTGGGATCAGGGTGAGTCCTTAAACCCATGAATTTTATAGGCACTCTCACGACTCTTTAAGTCAATTCTGGTGCCTCGAGGCCATGAATATCTTTCTCGGTGACTGACTCGGGCACTTTTTTCCTTCTCGCAACTCTTTTTCTTTCCCTGCGTGACCTTGGGCCATGACCTCGTAAATATCTCAGGTGCATCGCGATTTCACATTTCACAAACTCATGCTGCGTTCTATACTCAAACCTTCGAGTCGCAAAATCACGATGCTTGGATCAGGTGACAAACGTCCCCTTTGATCGGACAGCCCAGATGACATCGACACTTCAGGACATCATGCTTCGTGAATCTTCAATACTCTTCCCTCTTACTTTCTCAACTCGTGAAATCGTCAAAAACTGATCCAATGGTCTAGCTCTCTTCTTTGATCAACGACTGTGATCTTATCGTGATTTCACATTTCACAAGTTCTGATGAATTTCTCCTTGACCTCTCCATCTCGCAAAACCTTGAAACACTAATCATGCACCACGTGTCCTTCACAACACCAAAGGCTAGGATGGACCTCACAATTTCAGACCTCTGGCGCTATATTTCGTGCAACTGCAAGATCCTGATCACTTGATCACCGTCGATTTGATCTTCCTAGTGGATTTTCTCCGTCGAAAATTGATCTTGCTCATTCACTTGATTTGATTCCACATCAAATCGCTTCAAGTGTTTCTCTTAGTGGTCATGACCACAGCCTGTGAAAAATTACTGGGATGACTGGTTGAGGGCTCGAGAAAACAAAAGGATCAATGATAGAGGAAAAGAGAGAGGTCATCAGCCTTAGGGAAAGCATGGAGGTAAAGGGCCGATATTTCTTAGGAAAAATACTAAGGAAAAACAAGTATATCAAATGGGTGAAGACAAACAGTTGAAAACTATGAGCCGAAAGGAAAACCTACGATCGAATTTGGAAAAGGAGAGAAACAGCCAAAATTTCAGACCTAGGTAGAAAACACAAACTCACAAGACCCTGACAAGTTTATGTGATAAAATTAGGCTCCATGGGGGATAGAGTCCTCCCTACGAGGCTCTAAGAACTATTTTCGTGGATTTAGTGCCTTAGTGTTGGGTTGTGGAGTTTGCTATAAAAAACAAAATAAAAACAAAACATAGATGGTATTTACAATGGTGGGGTGTCGATTGCAGCTTTAAAAAAAAACATTTTTAGGAAGTTCCCATTTATAGGGCCTCCAAAATCTTCGTCTCCCTCCAAATTCTGCAATCTATAAGTGTTGTTTGCAAATGCTTCAGAAATATTGAAGGGACCTATCTAGTGGGCTTCAAATTTACCATTTTTTCCCTTGTCCTGTTTGGGTGCATCCCATTTTAGTACTAGATCTCTCAGCTGAAAATCCTCTTTAATTCCTTTCCCGTCAAAAGCCTTCTTGATCTTCTGATGATGGTCATGTGCTCTGCCCATCGCTTTCTATCTATTCTATTGTACTTTTACCATCTGATGTATTCTCCTGATCATTTCATCAAGCTCTCCTTGGTAGTCTTGGAAGAACTTCTCTACAGGCAGGGCAAGCTGAGAAGGAAAAACTGCTTCAGTTCCATATACCAGTTGGAAAGGAGAGATTCCTAGGGACCTCTTTGTTGTCACTTTATCATCCTAGAGAGAAAATTTGAGCTTCGAATCCCATGATTTCTTATTTTCCTCTAACATTATTTTGATGATATTTATCAGGCTCTTGTTAGAGGACTATTCCAATCCATTTCCTTGTGGATAGTAAGGGGTAGAGTGGATCAATGAAATTCCAAATTTCTCACAAAACTTAATAAATGGTTTGTCCTTGAAGGAAGAAACATTATCAATAACAAGTCTGTTCTTGCAGCCAAACCTTACTATAATATCTTTGAGAAAACCAATGATCATTTTGTGAGAAGCACTCCTGGTGGGGATAGCTTCTATCCACTTGGTAAAATAATCTGTTGCAATTGAAATCCACTTGTGTTGACCACTTGAAGGAGGATGAATTTCCCCAATAAATTTTAGGCCCCATTGTTGAAAGGATCTTGAAGCAACCACATGTTTCAATGGCAAGGACTTTGGTTGCTGCTTTCCAAAGAGTCTTTGACATTTAATGAAGGCTTTGACTTTTGTGCAAACATTAGTGAACAAAGTAGGACAAAAATATCCATCCCTGAGAATTTTGTAGGTTGTGGTCTTCCAGAAATGATTTCCACCACATAGGCTGTCATGGAACTCAAATATAATCCTTTGGGCCTCTTGTGGGTCTAGACATCTCAGGAGCACTCCTAACGGGTCTTTCCAGTACAAGACCTGCTCAATGAGGAAATATCCGATTGATTTGAGCTTCAAATCTCTTGCCTTGATTTTCCCCATTCCATCTGGAGGTCCCAACTCTTGCAAAAAATATATAATGTATTTATACCAGGAGCATTCTACCAATGGAGGGCTATCCTGAGAAATTTTATCAGACAACTCAGCTTGCTAATTTTCTGAGCAAGTGTCGATGAAATTGACCCCCAAATATTTACAATTAGATTCAACCAATAACTTGGCTAAAACCTAGCCTTTAACTAGCTTGGTGGGTTTTATTTCCAGATCAAATTCAAGGATTATGGCAATCCACTTTCTCCTTCTCCTGTCTATGTCAGGCTGAATGAGAATGTCCTTCATAGAAGCTGAAGGAACATATGTGATGATTTTTTAATGAAAAAAAAGAACTCTGAAATCTTTGAGAGCTTTCACCAAGGCATAGGCCTGCTTCTCCATGATGTCATATTTCACCTCAACATCTCTCAATGCCTGACTGAAAAAGGAAATGGGCTACTCCAACCCTTCAACATTTTTCTGCAACAGAACAACCACTACAATGTCAAATGAAGCAAATGAAAAAATGAGGAAATCCTTTGAGTAATTAGGATTGATAAGCAAAGGTGCTTCAGTCAAGGCCCTCTTTATTTGATCAAAGGAATTTCAAGACTTGGAAGTCCATATGAATTCGTTTCCTTTCCTCAACATGGCTATTATAAGCTTTACCATCTTAGAAAAGTTGGAAACAAATCTCCTTAGAAAATTATTTCTTCCCAAGAAAGAATGGACTTCTTTCCTGGATCTTAGGAGTGACAAGGTTTGGATTTCTTCAACTCTATTGGGATCAATCCTGACTCCTTCAGCTGATACTATGTGGCCCAACAATTTTCCCTCCTTCATAGCAAACAGAGACTTCTTGGGATTTAGGGAGAGACCAAATTTCTTGCATTTCAGGAAAACCCTTTTTAAATTCTCACAGTGCTCTCTATTTGATCTGGAGAAGACTGTAATGTCATCCAGATAGATGACCACAAACTTGTCATTTTCTCCAATGAAAGAGATATCCATGGCTCTTTGAAAGGTCACCCCTGCGTTCATCAATCCAAAGGGAATTTTGGCATACATGAATGTACCCCAAGGATTGGTGAAGGTTGTTTTTTCTCTGTCCTCAGGTAGGATCGATATCTAATTATATCTCGAAAAGCTTTCAATCATGGATATCCTTGATGTGCAAGTTACTTTTTGTAATGTGTGTTCCGTTTTCGACAAGGGGTAATTGTCTTTCTTTGAGCTCCTGTCCAGGTTCCTGAAATCAACACACAATCTGATTTCCACACTCTTCTTTCTTACTGGGACCAGGTTGGCCACCCACTCAGAATATTTTAAAGGGACAATGATTTGTGTGTCCAACAACTTCTTTACCTCCCTTTCCATAATAGGTAGGAGCATAGGATTTATCTGTCTCAATTTATGCCTAAATGGTTTGGCCTCTTCCTTTAGTGGAATCTTATGCTTAGTGACAGCCGTGTCATATGTTCTGAGATCTTCATAGGTCCAGGAAAACACATCAAAAATTCCCTTAATAACTCAATATACTCAGCCATTTCCCCCCTCGACAAGATGCTTGACAACTTGATGAACTTTGGACCCCTCTCTGTACCAATATTGCCCTCAGCTACGTCAACGTCCTCATTTGGGACTTTACCCTTTATTGCCACATCATTTGTCAAATAATCTTTCCAAAGGGACTAGTCCCTTTGGGATGTGGTTTTTGGGTAACTGGACAATGTGACGATCAACAATTTTGTTCAGAAAAACATCAGGATGAGGATGTATTTAGGGGTCGGGATCTTGATCAATGTGTAATGCTAAAAACTCATCAACATTTTCCAGTAATATTTTGATCTCAAGATCATCCTCAAACACTTTCCAATGATTGACATTGTTAGGTATGGGGGTTCTATATTTCACTTATACATCATACCTGAGCTTAGGTGGTCGAGGGATTCTGAAATTGATTGTTGATATAGCCAAAGAGTTAACCATGACATTCTCTTCTCTCGGAATAAATAAAATGTTGAAAGCCAAGAAAAAACTATCAATCAGATCCCACACTTCATTTCTATATGATCTCAGCCGAGGGTGTTTGGCTTGATAAATATTCTTGATTTGCTGGAAAATTAAATCAACATCCCCAAACACTGATATCTCTTCAATTCCCATGCCTTTTGCAGCCCTCAAACCCAAACTAAGAGCTTCATATTCTGCCACATTATTGGTAGTTTCAAATTCTAACTTGTAGGATAGAGAGATAGTTTCCTGAGTAGGAGAACAAGGACTACTCCAACACCAACACCTTCTCTAGAAGAGGCTCCATCAAAGAACATTTTCCACACAGAGGTAATCAGAGGATAATCTTCACAGAGAGTAATGGAATTTTTGATCTTAAGAGGGGGCTCAGGGGCATCCGTGCAATGCAATAAGATGGATCCCAAATCAATGTCAAGTGCAAAGATAGTATGGTTGGTGGGATCTTCTTCATCGCTGATAATGTAGGCCAACTGAGCTTCTCTGTATAGTCTTCTATGCCCCCCCCCCAAACATAGGAATGGTAGCATATGTGAGGTCCATTTGCAATGTTCCCCCAAGTCTTTTTATCCAAGATCTTGATAATAACATGCCAAACTTGGGAGGAACATCAACCATCACAATATCCATGACCATACTTTTCATGGGTAGCTGGAACAAGTCCACAACCAGATATTTGATGACCCCAAGACATTTCACTTTCCTGGAGTCAAAGGAATACAAGTCATGGTATGATTTTGTGATTTCTAGACCTAATTCTTCCATGGTAGTTTTGGGCATGAGGTTATGAGAGGCCCCTGAATCCATCAAACAATTATGCAGTACCTTGTCATGTATGTTTAGTGATGTGTAGAAGGGAGGGGATGAATTGTCTTTATCTTCTACCATGGGACCTAGGATGATTGTTGGCTTCTCATCTTGCAAATTGATTGAGTATGAGGGATGATTCAAAGGTTCAAGAAACAACAGTTTAGATAGGGATATCTTAAAGTCTTCATGCTTGAAAAAATCTGAAAGGGGTACCAGGATCCTAATATTCTGAATTTCATTCTCAAAGTTAAAATAGGAGGGGAGATTCATAATTTCTTTTACCTCAAGGTTAGGAACTTTGACTACTAGTGGGGGTTTTTGTGTTCTATTTTCCTTGTTGTTGCTTTCCGCGTATTTGGTGGGATTGTCTTCTCTAGGAGGTTGATCAGGGACGTCAGACTTCCCATATTTCTTATTAGACCTGAGGTTGTATCTATTCGGGTTGTCACTGGCCTTATTCCCCTTGCTCAGCTCGTTTAATTGAATATCCATGAGAGACTCTTCGTATGTTGATTGAGTTAAGTGAGGAGAAGGAGATGCATCTTCGAGACAGTGAATTTGTGGGTCAATGTCCTCTTCCTCTCCACCATCATCTGCGACAAGGTTGTTCTAAAGAGGGGTTTGGATTTTATGATCATCCTTGTCTCTGTTCTGAGGCTATCTTTGCATAATCTGAGGAGCATGGTTATTTGGCCTCCTAAAGTTTCCTCTGTTATCAACATTTTGAGGATTTCTATACGTCTTCTTTCCCTCCAATTCCAACCTTTCCATCCTAGTGTTAGCGTTAGAAGTCACTCCTGGATTGCTTGCAGGATTTGAGCCTGACACCCATCAGTTTAATGTCACAATTTGTTTAAAGGGGTGATCGAATGGAAGAAAACTCAGAACAATATCGTCTCAACTCTGAAACTAGGCCAGGCATGTATGAGCGAGTGAGGTCTTAGAGAAACTCCAAACAGTGAGTTGTAATAAGGGCGAGTAGGAGGAAGACTTCTATAAGAAGAGTGCAGGGGACTGTTATAAACAACAGGTTTCTAATAGACTATGAGAGAAAGCATCAAAAGGAAAGATCTTCTTATACCCAGATGCAGGAAACCAGAGAAAACAGTAATGCAACAACAAATCATTTATCATAACATAACTGTGCTAATCCATGAGAAGCATTCGATCATGAACCCTTTGGTATAAGACGAAAATAGGGATGGAAAAGGAAACCTGTTTGTCATAAAACAAGAAATCTCAAACACAGATGCATAACCCGGGAACCAGAATGGTCATGGAAACTTTACAGTTGGGAGCTTTGCTCTACCATCGATAGATACAAAAATGGTGAAAACGCCTTCATATACTCAAAACCACAACAACAACAAAACCAAGATGTTGCATTAAAACTTTGCATCTACATGGCTTCTGACAATCTACGCTTGCAATGTTTGAATAATCGTGCACCAATGACAGACGCAATCGAACTTCTGACAGCTCCGTGGGTGAATCGACGTGCCTTTAATTCGTCACCGGACTTTTCCCATTATGGCGGAGATGATGTCTAACCACCACCAACTACCTCAATAACTACTTCATTGGTATTGAGGATGGCCCGACCAACTCGACATCTCTACGACATGGAAGACCTTTCACGTTGCCACCTAGATTAGCTAACCGATATGGTGTAGGGGTGTGGAGGCCAGTGCAAAAGATGGGGCACGACAACAGAGTGATGGGGACAAAACCACGGGGGGTGAAGTAAGAAACGATGAGGTTTGAGAGAGGTGGAAGGGGAAGATATGT
>JZKD02S1819398.1:98305-115294 GCA_000966675.3 Picea glauca
CTTGGGAAGACCATTGAGTACTATGTTCACCAATTGATTTTCTAAAGTGATCTCTTCAATAGATTGTAGTTGATCTCTTAAATGGGAGATCCTTACAAAGTATGATGTTATGTTGTCATCATCATCCATCTTCATGTCATGGAGCTCATTCTTCAGACTCATAACTTTTCCAATGTTTCTGACCAAGAAGAGATTTGTTAGGGCATCATACATCTTCTTCGATGAGTCAAGATGGGATATGTAGGGTATCAAGTGGTCTTTTACAGAATCCACTATGATACTCATGGCATTGATGTCAACATATTTGAACTTCTCCATAGCTGCAACATTCTGCGATTCTTTCTCTTTTCCTTCTTCAAACTCTGGCTTCACGATCTTTCCTTTCACAATATACAACACTTTATTCTTGGAAAGGATGAGGTTAATCCTTGTCTTCCATGAATTTAGAGGCTCCTTCTAGCTTGTTCCGAGACTTCATAGAGTTAGTCATGGCTTGCTTGACTTGGTCAAACCCTAGATTTGACCAGAAATTCAAACTTCATATCTTGGATTTATGAGAGTATCAAGAGATGAATTATGCTAGGGCACACTGATCTATCCAGAGATTAGGTCAATATATTCACTTAAGGTGCCTCAACGAGAGGATTAGGGTTTTTTCAACTGCTCCTGCTAGTAACCCTAGTGGCAGTGTCTTGGAAGATGTTTCTGCTAGTAACCCTAGTGGCAGTTCCTCAGCGAGCTCAATATCCTAGAAACTATGTTTCCTTCCATCATTTAGACTGAATGAAGGAGGTGTGGGCCCATAACTTGTTAGAATATAGAATATGGTGTGCTTGTTTTACCATTGACGATACCCTCGTCACCCAAACATAGGCCTAAGACACCCTCTGAGCACCTTAACCTTGACTGAGAATTACTCCGGAAGAAAACCCTAGGCTAGATAGCCAAAAAAGGTGTAGCGCATCTTCCTCCAAGGATAGCACACCAACAATAGCTGATCAAATAGTCCAAACCCTAGCCAAGATATAGTCCAAGCTCATACTAAAAACTAGCTACTTTTGCAGCTGCAACTACAACTCTCCTCCACATGTGCACACCAAACTGGGAACTGCAATTCTGAGATGCTGTCAAATGAGAACTGGCACCCTGTATTTATACTGGTTCTACCAGATTTGTTGGGGCCGACTTCTCCCTTTGGATATGTGTTTGTTCAGTATATTATTATTATTTATGGTCGACTTCTTCTCTTGGAGGCTAATAACCTAATATAAATTATATTCTTGAGCTGACAAGACTTATAGGGTTATTAGCCAACTCATTAGGGTTTTCTCTTGCTTTCCAGAGTCTCCTATTATCATCAGGCTCACATGTGGAGGTATGTACCTCCCACAACTACCATAATATTAACATTTATCCTATGAAAATTTTAGTTACCAAGTAATTTATTTCTCTCACTTTTTTGAATTTGACTCCATGGCCCAAGGTTCTGTATTTCCTTGCCAGCAGAACCAAAAACATTTCACAAATGTAATGAACCTAGCCAACAGTTCAAAGCCATTGTCTGTTAGAGACTAAGTCTCATAGAGAGCCCTCTCTAGGTCGAAAAGGATAGTTTCGGGTCTTAAAGTTGGTCTATAAGTTAAATTTGTCATTTTTTTACTCAGCCAAATGAATTTACAGAGTGCTAACATCTTGGCGTCATTGTCGGGGAGTGAAATGAAATAAAACTTTCCCTGGGAGAATGACTAAAGCTGGAGTTTTGACCCTTGAGGGTAACAGTGGGACAAATGTCTATATTGTCTAAAACCTTTACTAGGGTTACTCTAGTGAATGAGACCAATAGCATAGAGTAGTACGACTCAAAAATCATGTCTCTAAAGATAGTTTCTACTAGACCCAATCCTAATCCGGACCCTGTAGCACCCATGTTTGATCCTGGAAAACTTATGCACATGGAAAAGGAACATGTGCCAGACCCGTTCTATTTCCTAGACAGAAACCTATTCTTACCCAAGGATGGTGTACAAAGCATTGAAGACCTTGATTTCGATACATTGTTCGAACAAACCCTGTTCAGGTCTAAATCAGAAACCTACTTAGATGATATAGTCTTTGATGATAATAGGTTTCAATATTTGATACCAAACAAAATCCCATGAGCTGCTATGATCCCAACTCAGAACACTCCACCAGTTCCAAACCCTCCTAGAGTAATGGCCACCATATTCTCCCTTCTTTCCCTACCATCTCAACTGCATGATTTTCCAAATAACTATAATCAGAGGATTAAGCTATATGATGCCAAAGGAAATGCCTCTTCCCAAAAGCAATTGAATTATTTCAATGATTTTTTTGAACTAGAAGAGGTCGATCATGAGGATGAGAAAATGAGATTGTTCGAACAGATTATTTCAGGGGAGGTCGGGAAATGGTTTAAGGCCCTTCAAGTAGAGAGCATCCCTGGTTTTGCAGCATTTGAAACATCATTTGTTTCCAGATGGGGAGACAAAAAGAATACTCTGCAAATACTAATTCAATATAACAATATAAAAATATCACCAGAGGAAATGATACAATAGTTTTCAGCCAGATTCATGAAGGTCTACAACTCAATCCCCATAGAAGTCAAACCGCATCCTAGAGATGCATTACTTCTATACACTGATTCCTTTGACAGTGATTTTGCTTTGATGTTGAGAGAAAGAAGGTATAATACTTTAGGCGCTATGATGAACGATGCCATCGAAGTCAAAGTAAAATTGATGGCATCAGGAAAGATCAAACAAAATTTTGACCGAAATGGGAAGAATCCCCAAGGAGACGTGCAACCCTCTATGTCTCAATCATCAGATGGAAAGTTTGAATTGATGATGAAGACTATGGAAAATATGATGGAAAGGATGTAAATGGAGGACAAGCTCGCTACTAGGGAGAAAAATGATTTCCAACCCATAAATCAAAACTTTAGAAGGGCTCTATTCCCGTAGACCATGTAGAGGGACTAGAGTGAATAGGGTGATCAACAAATAAGACCTCCATTCAAAAACAATTACACAAATGAAGAGTTTGATCAGATTATCCAAGACCAAATGCATTGTTGTGACGACACGAATACACGCGTATTCTTAACAAAGGGAGAACATGATCAATTCATGGACACAAATGATGGTTTTATGCTAGATATTGATGAGATAATGTCTTCAGAAACATATGAGTTCAATAAGGGATATCGCAATGGAATCATGTAGTTCCAAAAGAAATATAACTTCAAGAGTAAAAGGACATTCGTAGAACCCCCACAGACAAATCCCACAAAGGAACCTTAGGTGAATACTCCTTCTTCAAGCCAACCAAAGAAATACATTCTAGCAAGGGACGCGATAGAGAAAATAAAATCAAAGGAAGAATCCCTAAAGAGAGTGCCTAAGGCGAGTCAGGAAATGGGCATAAAAGAGGTAGATAAAGCTCCTCCTCCTTTTAATTTTGAGAATGAAATGGACAAAATAAGAATCTCTGTTCCTTTCAATGAGCTAATCAAGAAAGGATAATATAGGAACTAGAGCATTAAGATGCTAAAAATGGAGGAAAATCCTGACACCATGAACATTCAAGATGAACACCTGGCCATCCTATTTGGTCCATGCGTAGAAGAAACTAGCAATACTGAGAACATCCCTCCTTTCTATGTTAGTCTCAAAATTCATGACATGAATTTGCATAACACAATGCTGGATTCGGTTGCATTGCAAAATCTCATGCCAAAGGTGGTCATGGATGAGTTAGGTTTGGATGTCACCAGGCCCTATAAGGATCTTTTCTCTTTCGAATCAAGAAAGGTGAAATGTTTGGTCTTGATCAAAGATTTGGTCATGTCATTATCTCAAATTCCATCGAAGAATCTGGTCATTAACATGGTGTTGGCCAACATCCCCCCAAAATTCGACATGTTGTTATCCAGGTCATGGGCCGTGAAATTAAATGGAACCCTATAGATGGACATGTATTCGGCCAAGAAATAAGACTGTATTCAAGTACATGGTGAGTAGAAAGACTCATCCGAACAATCATCCTATCTAGTCTATCAACATCGGGATCAGCTCCTCTATTTTTTATAATGAATTAAGTTTTGAAAGGGAGGAGATGAAAATTGCCATGACTATCGAAGATAAGGTCATGCGTTGAGAAAAAAATTGTGCAGATGAGTGAAACCGCTCAGAGAATGAAATGTGAAATATGAGCTTCGACGGAGCTATCAGCAAAGGAGTTGGAGTCAATGTATGGATAAATCCTCCCAAGGTGGGATCCAAGATCTTGTCTTACAAGCTCACCTTTGATTATACAAATAACATGGCTAAGTATGAGGCACTAATTTTGGGTTTGAGAACATTGAAATAATTGGGTGCTAAGAGGATAGAGGTGCACAGAGACTATGAGCTCATCATAAATCAAGTGAACTGTATATACCAGTGGAAGCACCCCATATTGAGAGCATATAGGAATCTAGTGTTGGACCTCCTCGAAGAGTTCTTAGAGTATAATTTTTCAGTGATCCCAAGGGGCAGAATAAAATTGTGGATTCCCTGGCCACCTCAGCTTCAATGTTCAAAATTCCAAATTTCCCAACATATAGTATGATATTGAAGTCAAACATAGGCCCACAATACCCGATAATATCAAGTATTGGCAGGTGTTTGAAGATGACAAACAGGTGGAGAGATTCCTTCAAATGAGTGACGAGTTCGCTAATGTAAACATCGATGATGAGTGTTTTTGCGAAGAAGATGAAGACACAACTGCACAGAGTGACGAAGACCCCTTTGAGAACCAAATAGTTGGAAGGGATATTGTGAAGCTAAAAAGCAATATCATCCCCAAAGGATTCGTTCCATTAGAAATTTTTTTTGATATAAATGATGTAGCTAGAAATCCCAGGATCACTGCGAATGATGAAGATGTAGAGGATTGCAACATCAGGATCCAAGAGAATCCAAAGATAATCAAATTGTCAAAGACAATCAATAGAGATCAAGCAGAGATATATCAACCTCATGAATCTTTTCCTGACATTTTTGTGTGGAATTATGAAGACTTGAATGTCTATGACACTAGAGTGATTCAACATGTCATTCCTATCAAAGAGGATCAAAAAAATTTCAAACAAAATCTAAGGGAGATTAATCCATTGTTGTTTCTGCTGATTGAAAAGGAGGTAAAGAAACTATTTGATGCCAAAATTATTGTTTCTTTGAGATTTTCAAAATGGGTGGCCAACCTAGTGCCTGTAAGAAAAAAAGCGGCAAAATAAGGTTATGTATGGATTTTTGGAACCTGAATAGAGTATCCCTCAAAGACAACTAACTGCTTCCTAAGATGGACTACACCTTGCAGAAGGTAGTTGGATCCCAAAAAATGTCGACACTGGACATTTTTCTTGGTTACAATCAGATCATGGTGCACCCGGATGACTAGGAAAAGATAGCCTTTATGACACCATGTGGTATGTTCATGTATGAAAAGATGACTTTCAGTCTTATGAATGCTGGAGCTACTTTCCAGAGGGATATGGATACAGAATTTTCTGAGGAGAAAGACAAGTTTATCATGATCCACCTGGATGACATCACAGTATTTTCTGACTCTGATGGACAACATCTTGAGAATATAAAGAACATCTTCTAGAAATGTAGAAAGTTCGACATATCTTTAAATCAAAAAAATCAAATTTTGGAATGTAAGAAGGAAAATTGTTGGGGAACATCATCTCAAAGGAAGGAATAAATATAGACCTCAACAGGGTGAAGGGGATTCTAAATATCAACAATTCTCGGAGCAAGAAAGAGGTACAATCTTTCCTGGGAAAGGTGAATTTTCTGAGGAGGTTCATTATGAATCTTGATGAAATTATAAATCACATCACGAGTATTCTCAGAAAGGGTAATGAGATAAAATGGAACCCCGATGCCAAGAAATCATTTGAAGACATCAAGGTGGCACTAACCAAAGCTCTCATATTATCCAACCTGGATTTCACAAAGGATTTTACCTTATTCTCCTTCACCTCAGAGCACGCAATCCTTGGTGTACTGTTACAGAAGGACAAGTATAATTTAGAAAATCTTATAGCCTATTTCAGCAGGACATTGAGAGACTCCCCATTGAGGTATGATATCATGGAAGAAAAAGCATATGCCTTGGTGAAATCCCTCAATGAATTCAAGACTTATATATTACATTCCCGTGTCATTTCTTACTTTCCTATCAATTCGTTCAAGGATATCCTAACTCATCTTGAACCTGAGGGGAGAAGAGGTAAATGGATCACAGTCATGCTAGAATATGACCTTGAAATCAAGCCCACAAAGATGATTAAGGGTCAGGGTCTCACAAAATTGATGGTGCAATCGATCTGTGATGTTTTGGGAATAAAATTCATTGTTGATCTATCAGAGAATCCTCAAGAAGAAGTAGTCCCACAGGTATCTCAGAAATTCATTGATTCACCTTGGTACATTGATATCATTTATGTGGTGAGAAATTTGCAAGCCCCTCTAGGGTTAAGAAAAACCAAGGATAGGTTTTTAAAGTTGAAGGTTGCTAAGTTTTGTATCCTATATAACTCTTTGTATTGGAAATATACGATAGGAATATTTCTAAATTGTTTGCTGGAAGAAGACACAAAACAAGATATTAGGGAGTTCCTCAAAGGGGACTGCGGGGGGTATCATAACTAGAAAACCACCATGAATAAAATCTTGAGGGAAGGATATTATTGGACCAATATTTTAGCAGATGTATACAAGGAGGTTTCCATGTGCCATGAATGCCAGATATTCGATGGAAAGATAAATATGAAACCTCTGTCGTTGAAACTTGTTTCTATCGAAGTGTCATTCATGAAATGGGGTCTAGAATTTATAGGAGAAATCCATCTTCCATCCTCGGTGCAACATATATGGATAGTAATGGCCACAAGCTACTTCAACAAATAGATTGAAGCGGTCTCCAAAAGGAAAGCTATCGACACGGTTAGCATTCAGTTTCTGGACACCAATATCCTGTCTAGATTTGGGTGCCCTATCAATATCATCATGGATAATGCAGAAAAATTCAAGTCCAAGAAGCTAGATAATTTTTTTAATGATTATAACATAACCCTAGGACATTCTACGGATTATTACCCGCAGGGTAATGGATTGGAAAAATCTTCCAACAAAATCTTAACCAGGATTATTAAAAGGCTCCTGCAGGACAACAAGAAGGCCTGACACAAGAAGCTTATCTATGTGCTATGGGATGACACAATCACTACCAAATATTCCATCTCCATGTCACCATTCCAAATTGTATATGGCGCAGAGGCAGTTTTCCCCACCTCGCTGGGATTTCTCGTCAAAACTTTGCTCAAGAGCAAGAGGCCGAACCAAATGATGCTCATAGGAGGATAAATCAATTGATTCACATAGAACAGATGAGGGAGGAGGTTTTTGATAGATCACATCTTCATTAAGTGATCCAAGTGGATATTGGTGGCCACCCACCTACTCCAATTGTCTCCTCGTGTCCGTTTTTGTTCAACATGTTCTTCTGTACTGATTTGTAATTGTGAGTTCTACACTTCTGTGGCTATTTGAAGACCCACACATTCTCCATGTGGATATGAGTGGCCTCTCACCTAATCCAACTAGATTATTTTGTATTTTTTCATGTCAGCACATCTTGTTATACTTCCAGGGATGTTTTGGGTCCCTAAACATGTTTTTTTGTCTCTCCACAGTCAGACTGTGGAGAATGTTAGAGTCTAACAATGAAATGTGTAGTTCTTTGAAATACCTTTCCAATAGGCTATCACGCGCCTACAATGAAGGTCGTATGCAAAATTTATGACCCTAGGAAGTTGAGGTACCAAATTATACCAACTTACCCATAGGGCCCACATGACTTTTGGCGTTTCACCTTCTAGGGTTAGGTTTTTGGATGTCCAGGGTTTTGACATTCATGAGTAATATGAAAAGGACCTTTGGAACCTCATTTTAATCCATTCTACTTAGATGAATTCACATAAAAACCACATATCTTCTTAGAGATAGCTACCACCATTCGAACAAGTTTTAGTTCTTCATTTTTACAGTTTTGGCCTATTTCATTATTTAATAAATTATATTGTTCACTGGATATTTGTGTTATTCTTCCTATCTCTATGGTTATTGTATTCAGTCTATTAATCATTTTGGTCCACTCCTAAATCTTGATTAGTGGTATCAGAGTGGTCTTCTCTTCATTTATTTTTATTCATGCATATCCCCAACAAGGTCTGGGTACAAGAAGTTGGGACTCGAACCAATCGATCCATTACCAGATCGGTCACGTCGAGCCCAAAAAAAACCCATGAGAGATGAAAAGAAAGATGATGTAGTAGGAGATCCTATTAGAATGTTGCTCAAGGAATCCCTCGCGTGACAAAGGAACAAAATGATGGACAACTTCACCCAGATATTTCGACGGTTTCCCATGGGAGAAGAATCTTCATCAAGCATCCATGCAACCCCCTTCAAGGTACATGCAAAATTTGATATTCCATTATTTGAAGGACTGATAGATGCGGATGTTGTAGATAAATGGTTTAATATGCTTGAAGTAGTTTTTTCGGTCCAAAATTTTTCCAATAGGGAAAATATCACTTTTGAACTCCTGAAGGCCATTTCCCATGTTAAAGATTGGTGGGATACTTACTCTAAGCAAAGGGATGTGGAGGAATCTGCAATTTTTTTGGTGGCCCCTAAATGAGATTCCTTTTGGGACACCATTAAAGAACAATACTACCCTATTGGAAGCTACGAGGACTAGTACACCGGATGGACCACCCTACATCAAGAAAGGGACCAAACAATACCATAATTCACCAATATTTTTCATACCCTATGCACCAAATTAGGTATCAAATATTATGAGCATCATCCGGTGCTCAAATACCTAGTTTTTTGCATAGATACATTCAAACATAAATGGATTTCCTGGACATATCCTTATTGGACACGTCTTATAGATACGTTGTCAATATCAAGCAAAAATTTAAGCAGAAACAATGAGATTTTGGATCTGCAAACCCCTCATAGTTGAAGTAGGGAAAAGGAAATCCCAAACCACACAGCAAGGGACCAAGTTGAGATGGCCACCCTCAGGACAATCTGTCCAAGATGCAACACAAGAAGGGAAACTATAAGATGAAGAAGGACATGGGAAAATGGTGTGAGTACCTTAAAATTCCTTGGCACAACATTGACGAATGTCTCTCCAAGAAGTCCCTCGTGGAAGAGCTGAAGGATTCCAAGTCAGAGGCCGATTTTGATTCCAAGTAAAATCCTGAAGGAGGGAAGTAGATTATTGATGATGAATCCAATGCCATGGTCACTACCACCAAAGTCCAGACAAGCGAACCAGAAGAACCAAAGGAAGGGGAACGCCTCTTTCAATCGCAGATGTGGGTCAAGGGGGCTCTGATTCATTTCATTGTTGACATCGATAGTCAGAAGAACCTGATTTCAGTAGAGTTCATCAAGTGGATCGACCTACCATTGACACCATACCTGCAACCCTACACCATCAACTGTCTTTGTCAAGGAAGAGATCTTCGTGTCAACCAACAGTGTCAACTTCCCTACAACATCAAGCCTTTCAAAGATGAGGTACTGTGTGATATTTCTCCTCTTGAATTTTGTGATGTTCTTTTAGAAAAACCATATTTGTGGAAGTGTCATGCTATGTATGAGTCTAGACCCTGTAGTGTTATTATTACTTTGGCTATAAAATTGTATAGGATCCCATAGGTGGCATCGTATACTACTATTTCTTTAATATTTTCTAAGCAATACAGTAAGGTAATTTCACAGACCGGGAAGTTTTTCTTCTTTGTGATCCATGCTCATAGTAAGAAGAAGGTCACCACCACATCTGTGGCCTCTACACAACTCCTACATTTGCAGTAGAAGAAAGTGGACAAGATCATGGAAGAATACAAAGGAATCTTTTCCTCACCTACAGAGGTACCAATACACTGCCAATTCAAGCATCCAGTTGATCTGACCCCTGACACGCCTCTACCTAATCAACCAGTCTATCAGTACTCGCTGATGGAGAATGAAAAAATCAGGCCTTAGATCCAATAGCTTCTTCAAAATGGGAACATCATACGTAGATCCTCCCCTTGTGGAAGCCTGATTGTACTGGTGCAGAAGAAGGATGAGACTTGGCAACTCTGCATTGATTACAAAGCCTTAAACAAAATCATAGTCTGGAACCACTACCCCATTCCCAGGATTGATGAAATTCTTGAACAAATCAAGGGGAAAAATTTATTCAACAAGATTGACCTAAAGTCTGGCTACCACCAGGTTCCCATTGAACCAATTGATTTCTGGAAGACAACCTTCAAGTCTAAAGAAGGTCTCTACGAATGGCTAGTCATGCCCTTTGGCTTAAAAAATGCACCAACCACTTTCATGAGGTTGATGGATGATGTATTGAGACCCTTCACCAAATCCTTTTTGGTAGTATATTTGGATGACATCCTCATCTTCAACAAAACATGGGAGGAGCACATGCAGCATATTCAGTAGGTTTTGAGCACTTTGTGGCAACACAAGATTTATGCCAACTTGGAAAAATGCTCTTTTGGCATGAACATGGTCCAATACCTGGGCTACATTGTTGATAAGCATTGGGTACATGTTGATCCAAATAAGATCCAAGTCATCCATGACTGGCCAACCTCGACCACATTGACCGAGCTTCAGAGCTTCTTGGGAATAGCCAATTTCTACCAATGGTTCGTTTTGTGATTCTCCCATATTGCATGGGCCCTTAGCCAGGTGACCAAGGGCAGTGGTAGGGACAATTTCGTGTGGTGAAAGGAGAAACATCGAGCATTCGATGATCTCCCATACTCCCCTTTCCAAATCTGTAACAACCATTCGAGATTGAGACTGATGCATCTGACTATGCTGTGGGCGCAGTTCTCACTCAACTTGAGAATCCTGTGGCATACCATAGTGAGACACTCTCCAATACTGTCTGAAAATACCCCACCTATGACAAGAAAATGTATTCCATTGTACAAGACTGTCATCAATGGAAACATTACATTTTGGGGAAAGAGATGATCATACACACTGATCAAAAGCCTCTACAATTCATATAGACACAGGGGAAATTTCTGAACTCCTGCCATTAGAAGTGGTCCACCTACCTGAAGTAGTTCCATATCAACATCAAGTATAAGACATGTATCTCCAATCGTGTCATTGAATGCCTCAGTCGGCCTCCTGTGGCTACACTCACCACTGTGCTCCATTCCTGTGGACATGAGGCATCTGAGTGCCCCCAACTTTATCAACAAGATCCAGACTTTGCCACCACCTATTATCTCTTAGGTACATGTGCACCTATCACTGATTTTCACATTTAGGATGGACTCTTATGCCACCTAGGACATCTCTATGTTCCTACAAGTGAGCATTCAAAGCTGATTTGGGAATCCCACTATAGTCTAGTGGCATGACATTTTGTCTTGGAGAAAACTATGGTCGTTCTTCAAAAACATTTTTATTAGCCAAAACATTGATAGGACGTCAGCAAGTATATTAGATATTTCACTTCCTGCTCCATTTCCAAGCCAACCATCAAGAAGCAATGATTATACACCCCTCTTTCTATTCCTGAGAATCCTTGGGAATCCATATCGATGGTTTACATGTATGGATTTTCGTCCACCAAGCATGGAAATGACTATGTGTTCATGGTTGTTGATCAGTTTTTGAAGATGGCCATCCTCACCGCCTGTAAGAAGAATTTTGCAGTGGCAGATATTGCTCAGTTGTTCTTCAAATGAGTGTGGGTGCACTTTGGGATACCACAGACCATCATCCTTGAATGAGACAACAGGTTCCTCAACACCTTTTGGCCGAGTCTCTGGTCTCTGTTGGACACCAAGCTCACAAAATCCATTTCTTTCCACCCCTAAATTGATGGCCAAATAGAGGTAGTCAATCAAGTGATTGTACACATCCTGCACATGTAAAATTCTAAGCATCCACATACACGGGATGAGAGTCTCCCATATGTCCAACACAATTACAACATGGCTCTCCATAGTTCCACTGGCCATAGCCCATTTTAGGTGGGTCTAGGATTCCAACCCTTGGGACCCCTTGATGTTTCACTTCCTCTTGCCACTACACAGACAAACTTTTCCCCTGATCAGTCTGCGATCGACAAATCCACCAGATTCATTGAGCAGATTCAACACATCTGCCAATAGATCTAGGATATTTTACAAAACTCCAATGCGAAGTACAAGCAATGCCATGATCAACATAAGGTACCACACTAGTTTCATGTTGGTTACAAAGTCTGGTTACATATGCAGAAGGAGCATCTCATCTGGCCCCATCAGAAGCTTTTCCCACTTCGTTATGGGCCTTACACTATGTTGGGCTCCAACAACTCCCCCTAAATTTTTACAAAATTTAAAGGCCCCCCATTAGAATCTTGATAGTTATAATGAGCTACAGAATCAACCTTTTCAAATAGTTCCATACCTTGGCTTTATTTGAGACAAGCTTAAGACATTCACTATAGTATGAGACATTCATTACAAGAGTATATGTCAAAATTTAGAAACGAGCATAAAAATATCGATTTAAACAAAAACATTATTTTTTTATCAACTGTTTACTTTCGTTTAAATTATGATTATGTGTTCTTTCTTTTGCTTATTAACAAGTTTGACTATTTTGAATAATGGGTTCAATACTTCATCAAATAATATTTTAGTTGGTTTCACATTTTCATAAAATCATTTGGTGATATTAATTAATCAAATTCTTTTTCATTTTGCATCTCATTTAAAAATAAAAATAATAATAAAAACAAGAATTATCTATCATTTGTTTGATTTTGTAAAAAACCTAAATTAATATTTTTCTCTTCTCCATTAACTTGAAGCTTCTAGAATTTTAAGATCATATTTTAAAGGAAATTATAAACAATGTTTGTTTAGAACTTATAGTTAGTTTACATTTGTTTTTTATTTTATTGTTCTAGATTTTGTTTTATTCACAATTTTTAGGTTATTAATTTAGGGTTTTTTTCGTTTCAAAGGTTTCTATTATCAGTTATTTGGTAGGAATCTGATCATGAATTTATTTTATTATCTAAATACGTTCAATATGATTGATCCAAAAATAATATTTGATTGCTGCAGATAAATTTATGAGCAACAACAAATAAAATTTGGAAATGCATAAAGAACAAAGACACAATTTTACGGGACCGATTGTAGTCAAACTATGAGGAATTTGAAGAAACGGTTGAAAACCCATCTCCCAAATGGACCCGTTTAAATTTCACGTAGAAACTTTCCCAAACAAATGCACAATTGAAGAGATATTTGTATCTCTTTACGAGGAAAAGTTCAGGTGGCGGAAATTATTAGTGACACCCAGACTATTCATTCATGGTATAAATATATGAGAAAGTTCAGAGCCATAAAGATCCAAGAAATTTAGAGAAGAGGATTTTGATCGTTTCTTTTTTGTATATTATTTATTTTGTAACTTTTTCTTTTCAAATGGAGTAACGGATTGTTGGAATTTTGGGAGAATGGACGAGTATTCTTGAAGAAGAATATGAAATTCCAGATTGTTTAATGGCTTTTGTCCTGCGAGTATAATGGTTTTATTTTCATTATAATATCTTCATATTCTTTGAGTAATTGATTATGTATTGATTTAAATTAGTTTTAGTCTGTTTTATCAATACATGGTTAATTGTTATCCTTTATGTATTAATTTTTTTTCTATCTTTAAGAGTTTATTATACCAAAAAATCTTCCAGACCTACAGTATAGGCACGTGATTTTGAGAAAGAATATGAGAAAACAATTCATCTTTGGTTTTAAACCTGTGTGATGCTTATTCCATTTCGTTCTTTCATTACTGTTGTATTATGAGAATGTTATTATGGTTGATTTTAGCTTTAGCTTGTCATCGTATGGTGTTTTCATACTGTTAAATGTTATATGTTGTCCATAATTTCTTATTCTATTTTTTATGTGTGATTGATCTATCATTTGATTATTTTTGAATTTATTCTTAATGTTAAATGTTGGATAATATCAATATTCATATCTAAGTTTTCCCTCATTCTTAAATATTGATCATCCTAAGATCACAAGAATTTTAATTAGATATCTTTATGTTGTTATTAATTTACTCCAATATCAAATACTTCTTTGAATGTATTCTGGAAATGCTAGTATTGTTCTGTTTTAGGTTTCCCTTAACAACAATATATGAAGGAGCTCATACAACACAGAAAGATAAACTCAGTTGAATGATCAATTAGAGGTTAGTAGATGCATTCTTTTATTTTATTTAGAGTTTTTTATGAATGAAATGATGATTACATTAATTAGATTTGACTATTTATGTCTCACTGTTTCAATCATATTCATTTAGTATTTATTTGTTTAATATCTTAAAAAATAAAACAAAAAGAAGTGTTGTTCATATTTGATTCAGAAACTTTATCAAACAATTATTTTTGCAAGATTTCAAGCAAACCTTGTAAACTGTATATAAATTGTTCATAATAATTTGTATGTATTATGATAGGATTGCAGATTGGTTGGAGTATTCATATCTCAAAAAGTTTTGAGGGAATGGTAAGATTATCTTCACTTTATTTAGAGATGAAGGAGGTAACTTTGACATACTCATTTTATATCATTCAGATGGAGAAAATATGGAATGAAAGGAAAATTGTTGGGAGGATGGGGTACTTCGGTCTAGGATGATGGTTATGCCATGTCCCCATAACTCTCACAAGTTTCACAATCTCATTTTTTCATATTTTTGTAACCCATATAATGACAAAATTGCAGAATGGATGGAGGATTCATATAAAAAGAATGTTCAAGGGAATGGTAAGATCATGCTTGCTTTTTTTTTAAATGATGATGATAAAGGTAAGTATGATATATTTTTGTTATTTTTCGATACACTACCATTCTTGTTAGTAATATTTGATTTTGTTTCCATTGCAGGATTGGAGTTACTCCGATGGCTACATTGGAAGCATGACTTCACTTAGTATTTTTTATTTGTTTAGTAGTTAGAGTAGGTTTTCTTTTAGTTTTATTTCTCAGTGTTTCTTTTTGTAATAATGTAGTTATGAACACAAGTGGCCACATGAATAGAACCATAATATGAATGTTGTCAGGGAAGTCCACTTTAAATTTTTTTCTCTCTTCTTTTCCTTGAATATTTCTTTTCAAAAACGCAGTATCATCATGAAAATTTTAAATGGTAAGTAAAGAGATAAGTAAATATGAACTATCAATTCAATCCTGATCCAAGGTGCCACAAGCAGGACTGCACTCATCTTAATAAGGATTTTTCTATTTTCATTTAGTCTCTTTTATTTTTAATAAACATGTTTGGTCAAAGTAGCATCTCATGCATCACTATCTTAAGAAAAGAACTTGCTCGCACATGATATTTTATATGATTTAGTTCTTCCTTTATTTTACAGTGAGATGCTAGTGGATCCAAAATCTCAAGTTTATCTTTGGCCAAAATCATTTCCTGAAAAGTTTTTTTTTGCTGTTTTGATTTTGTGTACTTTTGATTTTGAATCCGATTAATAAGATTTGATTTCGTTTGTTGTGTGTTTTTTGTTTTCGTTGATTGTTTTGAATGAGTTTTCTTCTTATTTGCCTTCTTGAATCAATATATTTATGATCAAAGAGCTATTATAGAAGGAAGCATTTATTTTAAGACTTGTGTTTTTCAAGCAAATTGAAATAGTTCAAAGAGGTCTTGATATTAAGATATAGCTCAGACAATTGATTTTTAAGTCAATTGTCACTTTCATTTTTTCCTCAAATTTTCTTTGCCAGAGTATTACACCAGAGATATGGTTTAAATATTTGAGAATTATGATGATCTTTAAACTTTTTATGCCGTCCATATTCTTAAGGAATCACTTTTAAGTACTTCCCCATTCTCTAGATGATTTCTTAAATGAAATCTGAAATCTCTAAACCATGATGAAACTTCCAGTTTTGAAAGAAAATAAATAACATGATCAACTATTCACCTGTATTGCAATTAACCTCCAATATCACCCTTCTCTCTTTGTCATCAAGAAATCTATAATTGTATTATTATTTAAAAGTGGGATAAGAGGGTTAGAAGCACTTAAGTGTGGGAAGTGTGTGTAAACCCGTTGGGGTACTGAATAGGCTCGCTGCCAGCAGGTAAATGCACACATGATACCAAGACAAATTCATTGGGGTCGAGAGATAGCAGGTATATGTTTTTAAATTAACTTTTATGGAAGTATACATCATGTGGATACAACTATTGGATGGGATTAAAGCATTTGAGTGGGTTAAATGACATCCCTTCCAAGGCTATGGATGCCTGTTGGTAGCAGTGGCTCTGTCAATGGTATTGATGTTATTTTATAACCATCATGACTCTTTGATTAAGACATTATTTTAGGTTATAATCTATTGCAAAGAAAATTCTATTGTCTAGTTATAACATTGAGTTTATCCTAATACTATATGGTCTCAGAGTGAATTTATTTCAGGGAGCTTAAAGCCTTTTTGAAGTCTTATTATTTTCTTCCTGAGATGAAATGTTACTAGATCAGAGATAACTAATTCACCTAGTAAGTCACCATTTGTTAGGCCCCAACACCTCCCCCTAAATTTTCACAAAATTTAAAGTGCCCCCATTAGAATCTTGATAATTATAATGAGCTACACAATCAACCTTTTCAAATAGTTTCATACCTTGGTTTTCTTTGAAACAAACTTAAGACATTCACTATAGTATGAGACATTCATTACAAGAGTATATGTCAAAATTTAGAAACGAGCATAAAAATCTCAATTTAAACAAAAACGTTAATTTTTATCAACTA
>JZKD02S1819398.1:115601-136104 GCA_000966675.3 Picea glauca
GAATTTTAAGATCATATTTGAAAGGAAATTATAAACAATGTTTGTTTAGAACTTATAGTTAGTTTAAATTCATTTTTGATTTTATTGTTTTAGATTTTGTTTTATTCACAATTTTAGGTTATTAATTTAGGTTTCTTTTTGTTTCATAGGTTTCTATTATCAATTATTTGGTACGAATCTGATCATGGCTTGATTTTATTATCTAAATACATTCAATATGATTGATCCAAAAATAATATTGGATTGTTTCAAATAAATTTATGAGCAACAACAGATAAAATTTGGAAATGCGTCAAGAATAGAGACACGATTTTGCGGGACTGATTGTAGCCAAACCATGAGGAATTTGAAGAAACGGTTGAAAACCCATCTCCCAAATGGACCCATTTATCTCTAGTGTAAAAATGTTTCCCCCAAAAATGCATGATTCTATAGATATTTGTGTCTCTTTACGAGTCAAATTTCAAGTGGCGGAAATTATTAGTGATGCCCAGACTGTTCATTCATGGTATAAATATATGAGAGTTAAAATCCATAAAGATCCAAGAAATTCAGAGAGGAGGATTTCGATCCTTTTTTTTGTATATTATTTATTTTGTAACTTTTTCTTTTCAAATGGAGTAACGGATGGTTGGAATTTTGGGAGAATGGATGAGTATTCTCGAAGAGGAATATGAAATTCCAGATTTCTTAATGGCTTTTGTCCTGTGAGTATAGTGGTTTTATTTTCATTATAATATCTTCATATTCTTTGAGTAATTGATTATGCATTGATTTAAATTAGCTTTAGTCTGTTTTATCAATACATGATTAATTGCTATCATTTATGTATTAATTTGTTTTCTATCTTTAAGAGTCTATTATCCCAAAAATTCTTCCAAGACTACAGTATGGGCATGTGATTTTGAAAAAAAATATGGGAAAGAAATTCATATTTGGCTTTAGACCTGTGTGATGCTTATTCTATTTCATTCTTTCATTATTGTTGTATTATAAGAATGTTATTATGGTTGATTTTAGCTTTAGCATGTCATCATATGGTTTTTTCATACTGTTAAATGTTATATGTTGTCCATAATTTGTTATTCCATTTTTTATGTGTGAATGATCTATCATTTGATTATTTTTTAATTTATTCTTAATGTTTAATGTTGGATAATATCAATATTCATATCCGAGTTTTCTCTCATTCTTAAATATTGATCATCCTAAGATCACAAGATTTTTAAGTAGATGTCTTTCTCTTGTTATTAATTTACTCCAATATCAAATACTTCTTTGAATGTATTATGGAAGTGCTAGTATTGTTCTGTTATAGGTTTCTCTCAACAATAGTACAGGCAGGAGCTCATACAAAAGAGGAAGATAAAATCATTTGACTGATCAGATAGAGGTTAGTAGATGCATTCTTTTCTTTTATTTAGAGTTGTTTATGAATGAAACGATGATTACATTAATTAGATTTGACTATTTTTGTGTCACTGTTTCAATCGTATTCATTTATTATTTTTTTGTTTAATATCTTTAAAAAAAAAAGTGTTGTTCATATTTGATTCAGAAACTTTATCAAACAATCATTTTCGCAAGATTTCATGCAAACCTTGTAAACTGTATATAGATTGTTCATAATCATTTGTATATTCACATTCTTAGATAAATATTTGTAATTATTGTGTCGATTGTTAAAATATTTTCTTTAGTTGGTTTATTTCATTTTGTTATCTTTAGGACCCTAGTTGGCTAACAAAGACATTAAACCCATGAGGATAGGTCATACCAAACGGATTGGGTTAATTATACAACCCCAGACTGGGTCTATCCTTCCAGTTGATGGTGTTTCACTTACTCCCGTCAACACACTATCACCAAGGATGTGGGTAGAAATGATTTTGAGATCAACACTCCACCCTTCCTTGGTCTGCATCCAGTATTCAATGTGGACCTCCTTCGACCATATTTTACACCATTATTGGACACCTATAAGATCGTAGAAAAATTGACACCAACATAACTCAACCCTGATTGCATGGAACAAGCATCCAATAATCAGATAGTGGAAGCACAGGTCAAGGGCACTCACCAGCGGAGGATCCATATTTATCGAGTTGTTAAGGCAAGGCATCTACTACACCAAGGCAAGTACCTCACTTGGGGCCAAATCCAACAAAAGTTTCCTCACTTGATGGGGGAACTCAATGCAATGGAGACCATTGATTCCTAAGGGGGGAGGATTGATCCAGGTGGATATTGGTGGCCACCCACCTATTCCAACTATCTCCTCATGTCCATTTTTTTTCAGCACGATCTTCTGTACTACTTTATAATTGTGATTTCTACACCTTTGGGATTGTATGAATCCCCACACATTCTATAGGTGGATATGGGTGGCCTCTCTCCCAATCCGACTGGATTATTTTATATGTTTTCATGTTAGCACATCTTGTTGTACTTCTAGGGATGTTTTGGGGTCCTAAACATTTTTTTTTTGCTCGCCATAGTCAAACTGTATACGAAGTTGGAGTTTGATGGAAAAATGTGTAGTTCTCTGAAATACCTTTCCAATGGGCTATGACGCACCTAAAAAAGAGGTTGTATGCAAAAGTTACGAGCCTAGGAAGTAGAGGTACCAAATTACACCAACTTACACATAGGGCCCACATGACTTTTGGAGTTTCACATTCTAGGGTTAAGTTTTTGGATGTATAGGGTTTTGGAATTCATGAGTAAAATGAAAAGGGCCTCTAGAGCCTCATTGTAATCCATTCTTCTCAGACAGATGCACATAGCCACCACATCTCTTCTCAGAGATAGCTACCAACATTCTAGCAAGTTTCAGTTCTGGAGTTTTACAGTTTAAGCCTATTTCATTATTTAATAGAAGATATTGTTCACTAGATATTTGTGTTATTCTTCCTATCTCTATGTTTATTGTATTTAGTCTGTTAATCAATTCATTCCACTCCTAAATCTGGATCAGTGGTATTAAAGTAGTCTTCTCTTCATTTCTTTTTCTTCGTGCATGTCCCCGATAAAGTCTGAGTACAAGAAGTTGGCACTTGAACCAATCTATCCATTAGCATATCAGTCGTGGAAAGCCTGACAACAACCCATGGGAGACAAAAAGAAATATGATGGAGCAGGAGATTCTATTAAAATGTTGCTCGAGGAATCCCTTGCACGACAAAGGAATGAAATGATGGAAAACTTCGCACAGATCCTTCGATGGTTTCCCATGGGAGAAGCATATTCATCAAGAGGCCATGCAATCCCCTTCAAGGTATAGGTAAACTTTGATATTCCATTATTTGAAGGACTGATAGATGCAGATGTTGTAGATAGATGCTTGAATCTGCTTGAAGGATATTTTTTGGTCCACAATTTTTCCAATAGGGAAAATATCACTTTTGAACTCCTCAAGGTCATTCCCCATGTTTAACACTGGTGGGATACTTACTCTGAGAAAAGGTTCGTGGAGGAATCTAAAATTTTTTTGGTGGCCCCTACATGGGATTCCTTTCGGGATGCCATTAAAGAAAAATACTACCTTATTGGAAGCTACGAGGACTAGTACACCAGATGGACCACCCTACATCAATAAAGGGACCAAACAAAACCAAAATTCACCAATATTTTCCATACTGTACACACCAAATTGGGTATCAAAGATTTTGAGCATCATATGGTGCTCAAATACTGCAATTTTTGCATAGATACATTCAAACAAAAATGGAGTTCCTAGACATTTCCTCATTGGGAAAGACTTATAGATACACTGTCAAGATCAAGAAGAAATTTAAGCAGAAATAGAGGGATTTTGGATTTGCAAACCCCTCACAGTTGAAACAGGGAAAAGGCAACCCCAAACCACACATCAAGGGACCAAGTTGAGATGGTCACCCTCTAGACAATCCATCCAAGCCACAACACAAGAATGGCAATGATAATATGAAGAAGGACAAGGGAAAATGGTGTGAGTACTATAAAATTCCTTAGCACTACACCGACGAATGTCACTCCAAGCAGTCCCTCCTGGCTGCGCTGAAGGATTCTGAGTCAGAGGGAAATTTTGATTTCGAGTCAAATCCTAAATGGGGGAAGTGGATTATCGATGTTGAACTCAGTTCCATGGTCGCTACCACCAAATTCCAGACAAGCAAACCAGAAGAACTAGAGGAAGGGGAATGCTTCTTTTACTCCTAGATGTGGTTCAAGGGGGCTTTGATTCATTTCATTGTCGACAACGGTATCCAGAATAAACCGATTTCAGTAGAGGTCATCAAGCGCCTTGAATTTCCAACGACATTGCACCCGCAACCCTACACCATTGGTTGGCTTCGCTAAGGAAGAGATCTATTTGTCATCCAATAGTGTCGATTTCCCTATGACATCAAGCCTTTCAAAGATGAGGTACTATGTGATATTTCTCCCTTTGAAGTTTTTGATGTTCTTTTAGGGAAACCATATTTGTGGAAGCATCATGTTGTGTATGAGTCTAGAACCCATAGTGTTATTATTACTTTGGGTAGAAAGTTGTACAAGATCCCAGAGGTGGCACCGCCTACTATTATTTCTTTAATCTCTTCTAAGGAATGTAGTAAAGTCATTTCATAGACTAGGAAGTTCATCTTATTTGTGATCCATGTCTCCACATCCATGGTCTATACACAACCCCTCTCTTTGCAGAAAAATCCAGTGGACAAGATCATGGAAGAATGCATAGACATCTTCACCTCACCTACAGGGGTACCGACACACTACCAAGTCAAGCATCCAATTGATTTGACCCCCAACACACCTATACCTAATGGACTAGTCTATCAACACTCGTTGATGGAGAATGATGAAATCATGCATCAGATCCAAGAGATTCTTCAAAAGGGGCACATCAGACCTAACTCCTCCCCTTGCGGAAGCCTAATTTTACTAGTGCAGAAGAAGGACGGGACTTGGAAACTCTGCATTGATTACAAAGCCTTAAAGAAAATCACAGTCAGGTAATGCTACCCCATTCCTAGGATTGATGACCTTCTTGACCAAATCAATGGGGCAAATTTATTTAGAAAAATTGACCTGAAGTCTAGCTACCACCAGGTTCCCATCAAACCAACAGATGTCTCGAAGACAACCTTCAAGTATAAATAAGGTCTCTACGAATGGCTAGTCATGCCCTTTGGATTAACAAATGCACCAACCAATTTCATGAGGTTGATGGATGACATATTGAGACCCTTAACCAACTCCTTTGTGGTAGTATATTTGGATGACATCCTCATATTCATCATAATGTGGGAGGAGCACATGAGGCATATTCAACAGGTTTTGAGCGCTCTGTGGTAGCACAAGATTTATGCCAACTTGGAAAAATTCTCTTTTGGCATGAACAGGGTCCAATACATGGGATACATTGTTGATGAGCATGGGGTACATGTTGTTCCAACTAAGATCCAAGTCATCCATGACTCTCCATCCTTGACCACACTGACCGAGCTTTATATATTCTTGGGACTAGCCAATTTCTACCAACGGTTTGTGTTGGAATTCTCCCATATCATGAGCCCTTAGTCAGGGGACCAAGGGAGGTGGTAGGGCCAATTTCGTGTGGGGGGAGGATCAGAAATGAGCATTTGATGATTTTAAATATCACTTGTGCTCATCTCCTGTACTCTCCTTTCCTGGTTTGCAAAAACCATTTGAGATTGAGATTGATGCATCTAACTATGTTGTGGGCATAGTTCTCAATCGGCAGGGGCATAATGTGGCATACCATAGTGCGATAATATCTGATAGTTTCCAATAATACCCCAACTATTACAAGGAAATGTATTCCATTGTACAAGCTTGTCATCAATGGAAACATTACATTCTGGAGAAAGAGACGATCATACACACTTATCACAAGCCTCTGCAGTTCATATAAACACAGGGGAAATTGCAGAACGACCGCCATCAAAAGTTGTCCACCTACCTACAACATTTCCATATAAACATCAAGTATAAGAGATGTATCTTCAATAGTGTCACTGACTGCCTCAGTCGGCCTCCTGTGGATACACTCACCACTTTTCTCCATTCCTATGGACATGAAGCATATGAGTGGCCCCAACTTTATCAACAAGATTCAAACTTCGCTACCACCTATCATCTCTTGGGTACATGCTCACCTATCACTGATTTTCACATTCAAGATAGAATATTATGCCACTTTGACCATCTCTATGTTCCTACAATAGAGTGTGAAAATATGATCTAAGAATCCCACTACAGTCGGGTGGTAAGACATTTTGGCATGGAGAAAACTGTGGTCGTTCTTCAAAAATATTTTTATTGGCCAAAACTTTGACATGATGTCAGCAAGTATATCAGATCTTTCACTACCAGTGCCATTTCCAATCCAGCCATAAAGAAAGAAGGCTTATACACCCCTCTTCCTATTCCTAAGAAGCCTTGGGAATCCATCTCAATGGATTACATCTCTGGATTTCCATCCACCAAGCACAAAAATGATTGTGTGTTCATTGTCATTGATCGGTTTTCAAAGACGACAATCCTCACCACTTGTAAGAAGAAATTCACAGTGGAGGATACTTCTAATCTCTTCTTTAAACAAGTGTGGGTCAACTTTGGGATACCACAGACCATCATCTCTAATCGAGACAACAGGTTCCTCATGACCTTTTGGTCGAGTCTCTAGTCTCTATTGGACACTCAGCTCATAAAATCCACTTCTTTCCACCCCCAAACTGATGTCCAAATAGAGGTAGTCAATTGAATGATTGTGCACATCCCACGCATGTAAAATTCTAAGCATCCATGTACATGGGACGAGAGTCTCCCATATGTCCAACATAGTTACAACATGGCTCTCCATAGTTCCACCGACCATAGCCCATTTCAGGTGGGTCTACGATTCCAACCCTTGGGACCCCTTGATGTTGCACTTCCTCTTACCACCGCACAGACAAACTCTTCCCCTGATGAGTCTGTGATCGACAAAGCCATCAGATTCATTGAGAAGATTCAACACATCCACCAATAGGTCCAGGAGATTTTACAGAAATCCAATGCTAAGTACAAACAACCCCATGATCAACACAAGGTACCACACCAGTTTCAGGTTGGTGACAAAGTCTAGTTACATATGCAGAAGGAGTGTCTCACCGGGCCCCATCAGAAGCTTCACCCACTTCATTGTGGGCCTTACACTATCACCAAGGTTGTGGGTAGCAATGATTTTGAGTTCAACACTCCACCCTTCCTTGGTCTGCATCCAGTCTTCAACGTGGAACTCCTTCGACCGTATTTTCCACCATTATTGGACACCTATGAGATCGCAGAACAACTGACGGTAACATAACTCAACCCTGACTACATGAAACAAGCATTCACTGATCAAATAGTGGACACACAGGTCAAGGGCACTCACCAACAACAGATCCATCTTTATCGGGTTGTCAAGGCACGAAAACTCCTACACCAAGGCAGGTGGCTCACCCAAGGCCAAATCCAACAGAATTTTCCTCACCTAATGGGGGAACTCAATGAAATGGAGACCATTTCTTCCTAAAGGGGGAGGATTGATCCAGGTGGATATTGGTGGCCACCCACCTATTCCAACTGGATTCTCGTGTCTGTTTTTTCTTAGAACGTTCTTCTGTACTACTTTATAATTGTGATTTCTACACTTCTGGGGTTGTCTGAAGCCCCACACATTCTCCAAGTGGATACGGGTGGCCTCTCTCCTAATCCAACTGGGTTATTTTGTATGTTTTCATGTCATCACATCTTGTTGTACTTCTAGGGTTGTTTTGGTGTCCTAAACGTTGTTTTTTCAGCTCACCATAGTCATATTGTAGATGAAGTTGTAGTATGATGATGGAATGTGTAGTTCTTTGAAAGACCTTTCCAATGGTCTATTACATGCCTAAAATGAAGGTTATATGAAAAAATTATGACCCTAGGAAGTTGAGGTACCAAATTACACCAACTTACCCATAGGGCCCACATAAATTTTGGCATTTTACCTTCTAGGGTTAGGTTTTTGGATGTCTAGGGTTTTGGAATTCATGATTAATATGAAAAGGGCCTGTGGAGCCTCATTGTAATCCATTATTCTCAGACAGATGTGTATAGCATCCACATCTCTTCTCAGAGATAGCTACCACCATTCGATCAAGTAACTTTTAGTTCTGTAGTTTTATAGTTTCATCCTATTTCATTATTTAATAGAAGATATTGTTCACTAGATATTTGTGTTATTATTCCTATCTCTGTGTTTATTGTATTCAGTCTATTAATCAGTTCATTCTGGTCTTAAATCCAGATCACCAAGACATGAGGAAGAATATTTTTGACAAGCACTATAAGATGGAAGATTTCAAGGTTAATGATCTGGTGCTAAAGTGGGATGCGAGGAATGAAGACAAAGGGAAGCATGGAAAATTCCATCATCTTTTTATAAGGCCATTCAAGATTGTCGTGTATCACGGGAACAATGCATATCTGCTACAAAAGATTAATGGAGAACTCACTGTTGGGGGGTTTGTAAAAGGCAGGTTCTGTAAGGTAGGTTCAGCAGAAAATTGAATCCTGGAGCGAAGGCCCTAATTTTATGCTAAGTCTGGTCGTAGCTATGTCAAGAAGGTTTAGGGTGAGTTTTTTCCATTTTTTTTAGAGTCTACAAATCAAATAAATCCCAATGGTCAGGCACCTGGTCTGTTGTTCTTTTCCACCTCACTGGGAGGATAACATCCCTGTTGGAGCCAGTTGTTAGCGCTGTCATTTTTTAAGTTATAGTTAGTCCTAGATGATTCATGGTCCATGTGCTAAATAATGCGAGGTTAGGTGTTGAACAATGAATGGTTCGAAGTTAGAAAGTGGTCGGTCTGGCCCTTAGAGTCGGCAAAGGGTGTCATAATCAAACATGTGTAAATTGTAAAGGTATTTTCCCAAAAGGTCGGGTCTTGTCAGAAAGAGGGATTTTACGTGCCAAAGGTTGAGGCAAGTTGTAGAGTAAGGGTCACATCGACATATATAACGACCATTATCACCAAATTATGAGGACATAAAGGATAATAAATCACGACTCTAATATCACGTATACCCTGCAACTCTTATCATCTATAATTTACACACTCCGAAGTGTACTCGTCATGCGAGTGTGTTGCGCAAATCTTCAGCCTGCTTCAAAAATTCTCATCACCATGGATTTAGTGTCCTCTATCATGATTCCATCCCTCACCCATTCAACTATAAATGCTATCCATTCTACGTGTTTATCTTTTACCATCTAATTTTATGTGTTGTCTGTGATTTTTCATGCAAGCACTAAGTTTCCTTGCTGTAGGAAAGTTGATTTACATCATCTATGTTGCAAACTTAGTCAGTCAATATTGTCGCATTCTTTTTGTATTAAATCATGGTTCAGAACTTGTCGAAGTTTTCCACAAGCTAGTCTGTCAAGCGACAAGTCCTCTCACAATCATCCTTTCATCCTCAAAGTCTATGTCATGCCCAAAGTCTTTTCCACGCTCCCCTATTGCGACAAGGCTATCGTCATCTTTGTCACAACGTTGACCTGTTCCTGCACCGAGAGTTTTTGTGGCACCTTAAGCCTACACAGTGAATTCCTAAAGTCATTTTCTCTTATCACGCAAATTTATGCTATTGCCCCTCTGATAGGTCTAAGCTAAGAATATCATTATCCATTTTCCACGTGAAGGGGGTGTCATCTTTCACTACTGCGCGCGCAGAAAAAACATGCATTACACCATGACGAAATCTCAAAACATAAGGAAGAGGGCATGAAGTGGCAGAACTGTGAGGCCCAAGCCTCAGGACCTGGCATTGATCAATGAAGATCCAAATGTCAATTCATATTTCGAATAGGTCGGATGCATGCACTATTGCGAGAAAATCCGAGGATACAATGGGAAAATGGTGGAACAGTTCGTGCTCAAATTTAATGGTTATCTGCACGATTATTGTAGGAAAATCTATTGTCCATGATGAATATCCCTCTGTATGGTGAGAGGTGGTATAAGGGTATGCCTTTGTACATGCTATGCTATGAATAAGTCATCAAACCAAACTGTTTGAATGGGAAAATTAGAACAGGTGTTCTGAGTCGGTATCTATGGGAGCCTTTTCATAAACTCCTGAAAGTGGTTAGAAATTTTTTCACCTGTGAAAGAAGGTCCGACATAATATACCCACATCATATTAGACTGATTATGCATTTGACAGGTAAGAGGTCATTTAACTTACCTTTCTTATTACACCAAAGTCTAGGAGGAATGATAGACAACATCCAAGCCGAAGTGAACCAGCCAAAGAAGAACTTATCCCATATCTCACTAATCAAATTGTTGATAGTTGAGGAATTGAGGTGACTGGGAAAAAACTGGGATTCATTTATTTTTTAAGCCAACATGCCTAGGGACCCCAAAGGATATCCTCCTCTACCCATGAGAAGCAACAACATCTCGCAGTGTGGAATTTAGAATAAAAGGAATTGCAGGAAAAGGAAGGACAACATAAGTCTCGTCTCCCCAATAACCAATACCCAGGAAAAGAGGCAGGGCAAGGAAGAAAAAGGAGCTTGAGGAGGCCCAATATCCAAACAAACCCCGCGCTGAATTGGTTTTTGAGAATTTACTCATGCACGTTGTTCGATTGGAACCTGTCGAGGGTTCAAGATGGGAAATCTGTGATAGACAAAGAAGGTTGGGCACTGAGAGAATGGATGTTCTAGAGCCATCACAAAAGATAAAGCAAACACAACTCGTTATCACTGAGTTGTACCAAGAGAAGATGGAATTGAGAAAGTAGTTAGCAAAAAGGACTGTCAAGACATCAACTTCACAGAGTCGAGAAGGGAATGTTAATTGGCTCAAGAGATAGCTTAGAGAAGCACAACACATGATCATCCAGCTGCACGAGGAATAAAGAATTTTAGAAGAGAAAATGACGGAGCATTTTAGGGAATGTGGACCAGCCATGGAAAACATCAACTCAACTCTAGCTAGTTCTCAAATGAAGATGAAGGGGAATGGGGTCTTACGAAGATAGGTAAAGAATCTAAAAAGGCACAACTGGTCCCTCGTTAAAATGCTTAGAATATCAAGACTGCAGAGAAGGCCAGAATCGTAATTGACCCGACCCAATTTTTTTTTATTTTTGAACGTGGCACGAAATGCCTCCCTCCCCATGTCCTGCCTCCTGCTAATAAGCAAGGAAATTTATGGGTATCCACGTGATGGATATACATCGCATAGATACTAAAAAAACCACCTGTCAAGAAGGAAAAGTGTAGGCGAAACTCACAATAGTTTTGAAAGAGATGCATGGTCCCCCGACCGACATCGCCATTTGGAAAACATCAGTGACAGTCCACAATCACCTTCCATATGAACCCACCACATGCATACCACAACCAATGATCACACGACATCAATCATATCCAATTACACTGGGTGGCAGAAGTCTGACAAAGTGCTTTATCATTCGGGTAACCCTTCAAAGGAGAAGCGTCAACACATCACTTCTTAATAATGAAATCTTGTTGAAGACGGAACGATCATGGTAAAGATGTCGGTTATGACATGATTGGGTATAGTCGAGTTCCTATTCTTAGTAAGTCCCATTCAAAAGATCATCTGGAATGGAATGTTGGCACAAGATTGATCAGACCAGGGTCCTTCTCAGGTTACCAAAAAAAGGTACCGAGTAGTCTAGAGTGTTGGCATTTTCATCTCCTCTAAAGAGAAGAAGTCTCACTCAAAGTGTGACTAAGGAAAAAGGATAGGGAAGGGCAAGGAGAATACTTAGGTGGGTTCACAAAACCCTCAAGATTCATCATGATCTTGTGCAAGAAAACTAACTACAAAAAATATCTTAACTCATATACGCAAGAATTGAAGCTACTTAGGTTGCAGAAATCATTCAAACACAAAAACATCATGTGGAACTAATGAATCATAAAGAAGTACTCAAAAGATACAATGCAGAATTATAAACACAAAAAGACGCAACATATTTTGAAATTTTGGATCCTTCTTCATATATTATCTTCAGATATTTCCTAGTTACAACCTCATAGATACAAAGTAGTTCTCTGTTACCAACTCCTATCTTTGGACCCATTTCACAGAGCTCTAATTCCCAAAATGGTGTACAAATTACATTACAGAACTCAACTCGACTTCTCAACAATAGAAAACAACAATTATGACACCAAACAACCTTTACAATTATGAACAAACCTAACAACAAGGGAATAACCCTTGTATAGTCATGTTCATCCCATATATATAATTTATGTAGGGTCTTATGGATTTGTCTTGCACGCTTTCTTGTTCTATTACAACTTCTTTTTCTTTGTTGGCGTTGCACTATCCTTTTCACAACTGATTTATGTTACTTCTCCTTACTCTATTGTCCAGCTTCTTCTATAGCTTGCGCAACACATACTAGGCCAAACCTGGGACTGTATTCCTTGCATTGCTTCTTATCCAAAAATGAAGGGCCCAACAGGCTCCGACCACAAGCCTTGAGTCTCCCTCGAGTCAAGTACTCTGCTCTTTCATAGCTTCTAGGAGAAACTGTTGCTTTCCCTTGTCTTCCTTTTCCTCTTTCTTTTTCTCTTCTTCTTGCGCTTTCTCTTCTTTTGCCTCTTCAAATGAAGGGCCCAAATCTAGGACCAATTCCAAGGCCCACTTACTAACTTCTTGAAATCTCCCAACTTTATCTTTCCATTTTCTGCAAAGGAATGAGGCCTCTACCATGAACTGTTGGGTCACATTTGTAATACATCCCTTGGGCTTGGATGCGACCAATGAGTTCCATTCAGAGTCTTTTGTTGCATCAAATTGATTCATTTGCATATAAACTGTTTGAATGACAAGCTGGAAGTCATGCATCTCCTTCTTAGCTACGAATTATGCCTCAAATAGAGCATTCAACTCATTGTCTGCTTGTTGAATTTGATCAAACTTTTGTTCTTTCTCCAGCGGATCCATCGTAGCCGCAACTTCTTCATTCAAAGCCTGGTTTCTAGTGTGTATGTCCTCCAAAGTCTGGTTGCACCTTGATATGAAAATAGTGGGATAACTTTTTATGCTATGCAAGCACCCTCTACTTCATAAAAATAAACTTTACAGGACCTTGCTCCATGTGTTAAAATATGCAAGATGAATTATGTGTTAATTTCATGCTTATTTTAAAAAAGGTTATGTGTGAGGTATTTGCAAGATTAAATATATTTTCTTCATAAATACAATAGAAAAAATAACTTGCAACAACTAATAGCTAGCAAACACTCACAACAAGAACAAAATGATAAAGGAGTTCACCCCTCTCTGGGCTACATCTCCTTGAGCCTCCTTCAATGGTCTTGGCTCTCTGGTATTAATTTGTCAAAGATTATTTTACAAGTTGTTGCTCAACTCCAATGGAAATTCTAGCTGTACCATTGGGTTCAGAATACATAAAAACCCCAAAAATGACTAATAAAACTCTGAAAACGGATCATGGCTCATACATGCATGACCTCTTCTACATGTGGCCTTAAGCTTCCCTGAGCTTCTCTTTGGAAAAAAACCTGTAAAAGTCCTCAAATGGATCTGAAACATATTCCAAAGTGTTTAGAGCATATTAATTAGCCAACAATGATTATTCAATCACAGAAAACAAACATAGGCTCATCTGAGCAAGACCTCAAACAATGAGGGCTTCAAGCTCCCTGGAGCTTCCTGAAACTTCAATGGTTAAAAACCTGAAAAATAAGTCTTCAAATGGATTTGAAAATAGTTCCAATGGATTCATAACGTCCAAAAACCCCTAGTTGGGCTTTTACAGCACCTCATTTGGCCAAAAAATGAAGAAGATAGGCCTCCTGCCATTCTCTTCCTTCAAGCTTGTTGTCTCTGGTTCACCAAAATGCACCTCTGGGCATTCAACCTAGCTCACGTGCATTTTTAAGTGATTAAACCCAGAACCAGATGCAACTGCATAACTATGCACATTGTAGGACGGTTATGGGCGTGCCTAGCCCCTAACCGCCAAACCCGTGGGCACATGGGTCCCTGTGAACTTGTTTTCCATCACAAAAGGGCTAGGTTCCTAAACCCAATGGTTTAGCGCCAAGTGTTAAAAAATGCGTGGGGTTTTTTTTTTAGTCCATTTAAATGTGCACACATGTGGTCATGTGGTGGTCTGCATGTGAAAGGGGGCCGAGGGAAACCACGCCCAACCATAACATAACTTAAATTTAAATAAAATCCAAACCACATATATATTAAGAAATAATGTGTGGTATCTTGGTCGGGCGGTCATTGCTAAAGAACTTGGTCCTTGGGGGAGGTCTGGGGTTCTATCCCCATGGGCTCCATAAAATTTTGAACTTACAACCAATTACAATGGTGCCATGTCGCAGCCCATGACTGGGCCATGTGGCACCACACAATTTGCCCATTAAATGCCACGTGTTGCAACATCACTCGTCCACATCTACCAATTCGAAACTGCCATGTCAGCATATTCCAAATCAGTGTATGGACATTCCATGTCAGTGTATGACCTCTACCACGTCAGTATGCATAAGGACTGTACGGACTGCACAATCAACACTCATTTTTTTACCTGTTTGGTGATTCAAACAAATCATGATATCTCTCTCATCCCACGTCCGTTTGAACCCAAACAAGTTGCGTTGGGTTCGTAATGATGAGGGATACACACCCATTTGTTTTGAGGCAATTCCGAGAATGTTTATTTTTGAGCTAAATTTTGAACCCTGGTCCAGATTTTGATCACGCCTTCCCACTGAAAGGATTATGGACCCACAAAAGCTTATGATTATCTGTCTGATATTAAATACTCCTCTGCTTTCAAGTTCTATCAATTGATTCTACTTGAAAAGTCTTTTTGACAATCACCCGGATACCTTGACATGCCTTGCACTACAACTGACTATGTCCTTCAACCACTATTCTCTGGCTGCTCTTGACCCACTGTTATCTTAGTGCTTGGAAGACTGCCAACCTTCCCACTGAGAATCAAGTCCCTCTTGTGAACTCTTTGATTTCAAAACAATTAGCTCTCCAATGGCTGCAAAAACTTTCCTGCGACAGCATGTCACAAGCCAAGAAAACCATCAATCTTGAAAACAAATTTATACAAGATTGAAAATGATGCTAACAATGTCTTTTTCTCTTCAAACAAACTGTCGTATCTTGTACTTCATCAAAGGACATGGTGTTTTTATACATCTCGGTGTACTCAAAATCAACTTACAACCCAACAAACACCATCGACTAAACATAAGTCAAAAAACATGATCGACACAACATAGTCGTCCGACAATCATCAACACCAGTCGAGACTCATTTGAAACATATCAACCTTCCCAAAATGACAAGTCGATAAACATGATATACAATCATGTTACAATCATGAATCATTCATGATGAACCATCACCAAGTTCATTGCTTACACATACACAAAAACAAATGCATGTGCATGACTCTTCAACTCTCCTTCCAGTAAAAACATAAGTACATAAACCTAAAAAATGTGGGTACATAAGAGCTGAATATGAAAAAGATATATGGCAGTAACAAGTGAACATCATACCGCACTTTTACATCCTCCTGGCAAAGTTGTGCAACAACAAAAATGCCTTCAAATGAATTGCATTCACATGCAACTTGAATTATACAAGTTGTGATAAACTGCTGCAACTTGTCATACTCTCAACATAAATGCACACATAAGGCTGAAAAGTGCATTTACAATAGAAAATGAAAGCCTTACTTGCTCAAGAAATCCAACCATTTCTTACAAAGCCAACTCAATGGTGACTTTTTCTGCTCAAAATCGTCCTCTTGTGAATCATCTTGACACACATTGATAATGGAATCTCCTCTTCCATTCTTTCCAACCTCTTTATCCATATGCTTCTTGTGTCGTCGATCAGTGGTTGGATGCAATGTACAACATTGGTCAATGAGATGACCCTGCTTCTGGCAATGAGTGCAAATATTTTGCATCCTCTTTTCACGTTGTCTTTTCTTGTAAAGTTTCCTGAAAGTGTCCAATCTTTTCCAACATTTTGAAACATGATGGTTATATAAACCACAATATGTACATGGGCTTTTCCTTCCATTTTTACATACAAATTTATCATGCTTAACATAATCAAAAGAAACTGAATGATAAGCATAATTATACCTTGAACATTCACCTTTATCGCCTCTTTGAGGAGGTGAATTTGAAGAGTTACAAGCTCTCCTTTGAAGACCAACAAATCGGTTCCTTTCCTCATGCCTATCACAACTCTCTTGTTTCACACATTTGCATTCATCTTGAACACATACTTTGCATGCTGGAGGGATTAAATTTTCAACAAAAGTTCTTGAACTTTCAACTTTATAGCCTTCTTGAGGAGGTGAACTTGAAACAAAATTTGTTCTTGGAACTTTTTCCCTTGTCTCCTCAACTTTGGAATTTGCTCCATCTCTTTGTTCATATCCAAGACCATAATACTTGGGTCTCTCCTCAACAACAATAGGGTCAACAATGCCTTGTGCATGCTTTCCCAAACCTCTACCTTCATAGCCCATTTTTAGCAATAACTTGGACCCTATTCCTCTTGTGTGATTTTCAAAAACACCAAAACATTCATCTTGAGAGGAATTTGAAGATAAAATAACATTGCATGCCTTATGTTCATGCATGTACTTGGTAAGGGTTTCCTTTGCCTCATGGAGTTGAGTCTCCATCTCATGCAACTTTTCAAGAAGATAGTCTTTCTCCTCCTTCATGGCCATCAACTACTCTTCAAGGGAAATTCCCTCTTTTATGTCTTCACACATATCTTTCATCACATCTCTCAGGGTTAGAATTTCCTTCAACATCTCTTTGTCAAAGAACTTAGATAATGAAGATGTATGAGAACTGCCAATGTTTGAAGCTTCCTCCATCCTCGCAAGATATCAAACTTCAACACAAAACTTGCACAAATAACAACAGCTAAATCTCAAGCTATCAATGGCAAATACATGAGCAAAACAAACTATGCTCTGATACCACCTGATCTAAAAATAGTGGGCTAATTTGTTATTCTATGCAAGCACCTTCTACTTCATAAAAATAAACTTTACAGGACCTTGCTCCATGTGTTAAAATATGCAAGATGAATTATGTGTTAAGTTCATGCTTCTTTTAAAAAAGGTTATGTGTGAGGTCTTTGCAAGATTAAATATGTTGTTTTCATAAATACAAAAACAAAAATAACTTGCAGCAAATAATAACCAGCAAACACTCACAACAAGAACAACATGATAAAGGAGTTCACCCCTCTTTGGGCTACATCTCCTTGAGCCTCCTTCAACGGACTTGGCTCTCTGGGATTAATTTGTCAAATATTATTTTACAAGCTGCTGCTCAACTCCAATGGAAATTTTGGCTGTACCATTGGGTTCAGAATACATAAAAACCCAAAAAATGACTAATAAAACTCTGAAAACTGATCATGGCTCATCCGGGCATGACCTCTTCTACATGTGGCCTTAAGCTTCCTTGAGCTTCTCTTTGGAAAAAACACCTGTAAAAGTCCTCAAATGGATCTAAAACCTATTCCAAAGTGTTTAGAGCATATTAATTAGCCAAAAATGATTATTCAATCACAAAAAACAAACATAGGCTCATCTGAGCAAGACCTCAAACAATGAGGGCTTCAAGCTCCCTAGAGCTTCCTGAAACTTCAATGGTTAAAAACCTACAAAATAAGTCTTCAAATGGCTTTGAAAATAGTTCCAATGGATTCAAAACGTCCAAAAAACCCTTAGCTGGGATTTTACGGCACCTCATTTGGCCAAAAAATGAAGAAGATAGGCCTCCTGCCATTCTCTTCCTTCGAGCTTGCTGTCTCTGGCTCGCCAAAATGCACCTCTGGGCGTTCAACCTAGCTCACACACGTTTTTATGTGCTTAAACCCAACACCGGACGCAACCGCATAATTGTGCAAACTGTAGGACGGTTATGGGCGTGCCTAGCCCCTAACCGCCAAAACCGTGGGCACATGGGTCCATGTGACCTTGTTTTCCATCACAAAAGGGCTAGGTTCCTAAACCCAGTGGTTTAGCGCCAAGTGTTAAAATTCTTGCGGGGTTTTTTTTTAGTCTGTTTAAACGCATGCACATGTGGTCATGTGGTGGTCTGCATGTGAAAGGGGGCTGGGGCTTAGCCCCAGCCCAAACCGCGCCCAACCATAACATAACTTAAATTTAAATAAAATTCAAACCACATATATATTAAGAAATGACGTGTGGTATGTTGGTTGGGAAGCCATTGCTAAAGCGCTTGGTCCTTGGGGAAGGTCTGGGGTTCGATCCCCATGGACTCCATAAAATTTTGAACTAACAACCAATTACAACGGTGCCACGTGGTAGCCCATGACTGGGCCACATGGCACCACTCAATTTGCCCATTAAATGCCACATGTCACAAAATCACTCATCCACATCTACCAATCCGAAACTGCCACATTATCATATGCCAACTCAGTGTATGACCTCTGCCACGTCAACATCCGTACGGACTGTACAGACTGCACAATCAACACCCATTTTTTTAACTGTTTGGCGATTCGAATAGATCATGATATCTCTCTCATCCCAGATCCGTTTGAAACCAAACAAGTTTCCTTGGGTTCGTGATGACGAGGGATACACTCCCATTCATTTTGAGGCAATTCCGAGAACACTGATTTTTGAGCTAAATTTTGACCCCTGGTCCAGATTTTGATCACGCCTTCCCACTGAAAGGCTTTTGAACCCACAAAAGCTAGCGATTATCTGTCTGAGATTCAATACTCCTCTTCTTTCAAGTTTTATCAACTGATTCTACTTGAAAAGTCTTTTTGACAATCACCTAGATACCTTGACATGCCTTGCACTACAACTGACTATGTCCTTCAACCACTATTCTCTGGCTGCTGCTAACCCATTGTTCTCTTAGTGCTTGGAAGACTACCAACCTTCCCACTAAGAATCAAGTCCCTCTTGTGAACTCTTTGATGTCAAAACAATCAACTCTCCAATGGCTGCAAAAACTTTCTTGCGACATCTTGTCACAAGCCAAGAAAACCATCAATCTTGAAAACAAATTTATACAAGACTGAAAATGATGCCAACAAAGTATTTTTCTCTTCAAACAAACTATCGCATCTTGTACTTCATAAAAGCACATGGTGTTTTCCTACATCTTAGTGTACTCAAAAACAACCTACAACCAAACAAACACCATCGACTAAACACAAGTCTAAAAACATGATTGACACAACATAGTCGTCAGACAATCATCAACACTAGTCGAGACTCATTTGAAACATATCAACCTTCCCAAAATGACAAGTCGACAAACATGATATACAATCATGAATCATTCACGATGAACCATCACCAGGTTCACTACTTACACATACACAAAAACAAATGCATGTGCATGACTCTTCAACTCTCCTTCCAGTACAAACATAAGTACATAAACCCGAAACATGTGGGCACATAAGAGCTGAATATGAAAAAGATATATGGCAGTAACAAGTGAACATCATACCCCACTTTTACATCCTCCTGGCGAAGTTCTGCAACAACAAAAATGCCTTCAAATGAATTTCATTCACATGCAACTTGCATCATACAACTTGTGATAAATTGCTGCAACTTGTCATACTCTCAACATATATGCACAAATAAGAATGAAAAGTGCATTTACAACAGAAAATGCAAGCCTTACTTGCTCAAGAAATCCAACCATTTCTTACCAAGCCAACTCAATGGTGACTTTTTCTGCTAAAAATCGTCCTCTTGTGAATCATATTGACACACATCGATAATGGAATCTCCTTTTCCATTCTTTCCAACCTCTTTATCCATCTTCTTCTTGTGTCGTGGATGAGTGGTTGGATGCAATGTCCAACATTGGTCAATGAGATGACCCTGCTTCTGGCAATGAGTGCAAATCTTTTGCATCCTCTTTTCACATTGTCTTTGCTTGTAAAGTTTCCTGAAAGTGGCCAATCTTTTCCAACATTTTGAAACATGATGGTTATATAAACCACAATATGTACATGGATTTTTCCTTCCATTTTTACATACAAATTTATCATGCTTAACCTAATCAAAAGCAACTGAATGATAAGCATAATTATACCTTGAACATTCACCTTTATCGCCTCTTTGAGGAGGTGAATTTGAAGAGTTACAAGCTCTACTTTGAAGACCAACAAATCAGTTCCTGTCCTCATGGTTGTCACAACTCTCTTGTTTCACACCTTTGCATTCATCTTGAAAACATACTTTGCATGCTGGAGGGATTAAATTTTTGACAAAAGTTCTTGAACTTTCACCTTTATAGCCTTCTTGAGGAGGTGAACTTGAAACAAAATTTGTTCTTGGAACTTTTTCCCTTGTCTCCTCAACTTTGGAATTTGCTCCATCT
>JZKD02S1819398.1:136154-156177 GCA_000966675.3 Picea glauca
AAACAAAATTTGTTCTTGGAACTTTTTCCCTTGTCTCCTCAACTTTGGAATTTGCTCCATCTCTTTGTTCATATCCAAGACCACAATACTTGGGTCTCTCCTCAACAACAATAGGGTCAACAATGCCTTGTGCATGCTTGCCCAAACCTCTACCTTCATAGCCCATTTTTAACAATAACCCGGACCCTATTCCTCTTGTGTGATTTTCAAAAAAACCAAAACATTCATCTTGAGAGGAATTTGAAGATAAACTGACATTGCATACCTTATGTTCATGCATGTACTTGGTAAGGGTTTCCTTTGCCTCATGGAGTTGAGTCTCCATCTCATGCAACTTTTCAAGAAGCTGGTCTTTCTCCTCCTTCATGGCCATCAACTGCTCTTCAAGGGAAATGCTCTCCTTTCTATCTTCACACATCTCTTTCATCACATCTCTCATGGTTAGAATTTCCTTCAACATCTCTTTGTCAAAGAACTTAGATAATGAATATGTATGAGAATTGCCAATGTTTGAAGCTTCTTCCATCCTTGCAAGATATCAAACTTCAACACAAAACTTGCACAAATAACAACAGCTAAATCTCAAGCTATCAATGGCAAATACATTAGAAAAACAAACTATGCTCTGATACCACCTGATCTGAAAATAGTGGGCTAACTTTTTATTCTATACAAGCACCCTCTACTTCATAAAAATAAACTTTACAGGACCTTGCTCTATGTGTTAAAATATGCAAGATGAATTATGTGTTAAGTTCATGCTTCTTTTAAAAAAGGTTATGTGTGAGGTCTTTGCAAGATTAAATATGTTGTTTTCATAAATACAATAGCAAAAATAACTTGCAACAAATAATAACCAGCAAACACTCACAACAAGAACAACATGATAAAGGAGTTCACCCCTCTCCGGGCTACATCTCCTTGAGCCTCCTTCAATGGACTTGGCTCTCTGGGATTAATTTGTCAAATATTTTTTTACAATTTGTTTCTCAACTCCAATGGAAATTCTGGCTATACCACTGGGTTCAGAATACATAAAAACCCCAAAAATGACTAATAAATCTTTGAAAACGGATCATGGCTCATCCGGGCATGACCTCTTCTACATGTGGCCGTAAGCTTACCTAAGCTTCTCTTTGGCAAAAACACCTGTAAAAGTCCTCAAATAGATATAAAACCTATTCCAAAGTGTTCATAGCATATTAATTAGCCAAAAATGATTATTCAATCACAGAAAACAAACATAGGCTCATTTGAGCAAGACCTCAAACAATGAGGGCTTCAAGCTCCCTGGAGCTTCCTGAAACTTTAATGGTTAAAAACATACAAAGGAAGTTTTCAAATGGCTTTGAAAATAGTGCCAATGGATTTAGAATGTCCAAAAACCCCTAGTTGGGCTTTTACAGCACCTCATTTGGCCAAAAAATGAAGAAGATAGGCCTCCTGCCATTCTCTTCCTTCAAGCTTGTTGTCTTTGGTTCGCCAAAACGCACCTCTGGGCGTTCAACCTAGCTCACGCGCATTTTTACGTGCTTAAACCTAGCACCAGACGCAACCTCATAACTATGCAAACTGTAGGATGGTTATGGGCGCGTCTAGCCCCTAATCGCCAAACCCGTGGGCACATGGGTCCATGTGACCTTGTTTTCCATCACAAAAGGGCTAGGTTCCTAAACCCAATGGTTTAGCGCTAAGTGTTAAAACATGCATGGGGTTTTTCTTTTAGTCCGTTTAAATGCACACACATGTGGTCATGTGGTGGTCCGCATGTGAAAGGGGGCTGGGGCTTAGCCCCAGCCCAAACCGTGCCCAACCATAACATAACTTAAATTTAAATAAAATCCAAACCACACATATATTAAGAAATGACATGTGGTATGTTGGTATGTTTTTACATGCTTAAACCTAGCACCAGACGCAACTGCATAACTGTGAAAACTGTAGGATGGTTATGATCACAGCTAGCCCCTAACGACCAAACCCGTGGGCACATGGGTCCATGTGACCTTGTTTTCCATCACAAAAGGGCTAGGTTCCTAAACCCAATGGTTTAGCGCCAAGTGTTAAAACGCGCGCGGGGTTTTTCTTTTAGTCCGTTTAAATGTGCACACATGTGGTCATGTGGTGGTCCGCATGTGAAAGGGGGTTGGGGATTATCCCTAGCCCAAACCACGCCCAACCATAACATAACTTAAATTTAAATAAAATCCAAACCACATATATATTAAGAAATGACGTGTGGTATATTGGTCGGTCGACCATTGCTAAAGTTCTTGGTCCTTGGGGGAGGTCCGGGGTTCGATCCCCACGGACTCCATAAAATTTTGAACTAACAACCAATTACAATGGCACCACATGGCAGCCCATGACTGGGCCACGTGGCACCACACAATTTTCCCATTAAATGCCATGTGTCGCAACATCACTCGTCCACATCTACCAATCCAAAAATGCCACATCAACATATGCCAACTCAGCATATGGACATGCCATGTCAGCGTACGACCTCTGCCATGTCAGCATCCGTACAGACTGTACGGACTGCATAGTTAGCACTCATTTGTTTTACCTATTTGATGATTTGAACAGATCACGATATCTCTCTCATCCCACGTCCGTTTGAACCCAAAGGAGTTGCATTGGGTTTGTGACGATGAGGGCCATGCACCCATTCGTTTTGAGGAAATTATGAGAATTTTGATTTTTGAGCTAAATTTTGACCCCTGGTCCAGATTTTGATCATGCCTAGTGATGATTCCCATCCAATCTTTGACTTCTCTAGAAATTTTTGTTCACTCAATTGTGCACTTATGTAGTGCTTCTCAAGCATTGTTCCTTCTAGCACTATATTCTCCATATACTCCTATAAATTCTGAGGTTGTTGCTCTGCTTCTTGTTGAGTTTGTTGCAACTGCACTTCCATATGCTTGGCGCGAATGGCCAATTGTGACCATGTTCCTTGGAGAAGTTCAATCTGATGCTCTGGTTCTCCTGCATCCCTGGCTTCGGGTAGTTGGGGTGCGACCTTCCAAATTTTTGGCTAGGATTCAACAAGCCTTTCTTGAACTCTTTCTAGTATGTGCTTGACCTGTATCTTTGCATGTGCTTCTTTTTTTCTGCATGCTTGCGTAAGGAATGATTCCTCCCTTGTGAACTTGACAGACATCTCAGCTTTTTGGAGCCTCTTCTCCAGTTGATCAGTTGATTATATTATCATTCCAACTAAGTCTGTTGCTGGCCACTGTGTAAGGTCAACGGAAGACGGGATTGGATCCCTGGTTTCTCAGGTCTGCAGTGGAAGTCCACTAGTTGTTGAATGTTATGAGGGGGTCTCTACCTCCTCCTCTCCTATCAACAGTCCTGGAACAAGCCTCAACCTCAACACTGATGGTAGGAGTGTCATAACCCTTTTTCTGGCCAGGCATAGTTGCAACAACACTACGCATTGTTGATGGTTTTGGAGAACCAACTCCATCTGTTCTTGTGTGGATGTTGTGCTCTACCCAGAGGTTGAATCTGGTTCCTTCTGAACCTCTAGTAGCTCCTTCTCTTTGTGTGGTTCCGCTTCCGGAGTTGTGCTTCCCAGGGCACCCTTAGTCTTGGCCATTGAGGAAGTGTGTTGGGGGCTTTGAGCTTGCGGCTCCTCTACCGTTTGAGTGTCCTTCTGCTGCACAAAAGGCACAATCTATTGGTTCTGGGCACTAGGGTTCATTCCAATTATCTTCAATCTCTACTTTGATACTTCTGGATTTGGACCAGGAATTTCTGGTGTCTACTCAGGTAACTCTGGGCTTATTTCTAGAAGTTCTGGCTCTGGCTGTTCTGGGGGATTGAGCTGCATCTGCTCTGGATAAGTAGTTTGGGGTGGACTGGTGGTTTCTGGGGGTGGTGACTGGGGTTGTGGTGTTGATGGACTGTGCTTAATGATGATGGTGGATGGATGGGTGTCAGGCTCAGGGTCATCCTAAATATGTGTGATTGGGGGTTTAGAACTTTGCTCGAAAAGACCCCTGTTCTAAACTTCTTAGCCACTGGTTCTGTAATGAAATCAATGCTCAAAATATCATTGACATCTTTAGTTGTCAACAGGGATTTATCTGGGAGATGCGGGAATATCAAAAATGTTCTTTTCTTCTGCTCTAGTGGTTGTATCTCCTTCTCCTCTTCAAAATCCATTTGTGCTAGAGATTCTTTCTTCGACACCTCTGAGCCTAAGCTCAATCTTACCCCTCCTTTTCCTTTCTTCTTCAACATCTCGGTAGGAAAAACATAGTGCATCCTCGACTTGTGCGGGTTGCATTTAACTCTAGGCCACGAAATTACCTCTTTGTCGAAGGCCTCCTCATATAAGTAGAATGGAAGAAGCCTTGAATGGAAGTCCTCCATATTGGCATACCTCATCCATACAAACGTATGGTGTCGGTTCATGCTCAAGGAAATATTCCTCGTATTTCAATTGAGGATCTCCTTTGGGATGCACAACCTCTGCGTTGTGTCAATGAACCCATTATACCACTTGGAGAATATTGTTTTGTTGAATTCTATGTTCTCTGATTCCTCCCTTGAATGCCATGGCTCAAACATCTTTGCGAGGTGCCCCTTGTCTACTAGCACCAATGGTCTTCCAATGGGTGGAATCCACTTTAGCATTGTGAATGAAAGAAACATGTATCCTTATGTGAAAGTGACTCCCTTCTCCTGGGATTTCTCGCAAGCCACGAGTAGTTCCTCCAACAAGTAACTACACCAATTGAATACAATGCCATTGGCGCAAAAAAATTTCACTGATAATACATCCAACATGCATTCTCCCTTGTAATACAACCTCACGAATTTACTGGCTATAATGTAGCAACCAGTTCTGACCATCTTTGGTAGAAAGGGGTCGATTTTGGCTATGCACCCCCCCATTTGTGTGTGGAGCCGTTCATATAGGTTGAGATCCCATTTATTTTTTTCGTGCTTAATGGGACCCTGGAATCCTTTAGACATGTTCTCTCCCTTGAGGGACAATCCATTAAGTTGATGGATGTCTTTAGCATGGATTGGATACCACCTATCGAACCAGAGACTTCTGTCGTGCACCTTGTTGATCAAGAACTTGGTGCACCGTGCAACTTCGCTAGTGGTACTGAACATTGGTAAGTCCTTGAGGTTCATGATTGTTGAGTTAAATAGGTTGATGAATTCAGGCTTTGGCACAAACTGCATGCCTCTCAACTTGTCTAGAGTGATACTCCAGAAGATGTCTATGTTCACCTGGGGGAACAAGACTTGATATGTTAAGCCAAGATCAAGGAGCTTGACCTGCTCCACCTTCCCCTTGAGATCACCCATGACCTCGAATTGGGGGTCGCAGGGCTCATCTTGTACTGCATCTTTAGAAACGACGCTTTGACTTCCTATATCTCTCAGCATTTTTTGTTCTATATATGAGCAAATTCCATGGTGAAACAAGGATTTGGTGGTCACAACTATGGGTCTTGGGATTACACAAGCTTGCTCGCTCTAGAAAATTCGAAAATCACTAATTTCTTTTGGAAATAATGCGTTCTACGATGTGTTCTCATAACCTTATACCTAAGCTTAGCTGGCAAGTTTAGTAATAACTTTCATTCATCATTACCCTATGGACGCAACTTGGATCTAGGTTGTTTGATGGGACGGGTTAACAGGGTAAATCCTATTGGGCGATTCTGGCATTTACTGTGCAAGTAGGACAAGGATGTGGCTGATTTTGGACCTTTCCATTTGACAGTCGGGAATCCTGATGCGAATACCGATGACATCTTCATGTATCATGGCTTTATGGCATAACTTAATTCAGACGTGGTACCGTAATAGAAATAAAGGTTGTGACTGGTTTGGGTTCATGTGGAACATGGACTCAAATTGCATTAATATTCTCTCTCCCTTCGACCACAAAGGGGTCCTCTTCATATTAGTCACTGTCATTAATGGGTTCTTGATGTTTCTGATCCTACGCTGTCCAGTAAGCAGTTCTGCATCAAACAACACTTAGACAGAAAAATAAATGAACTACATGTCGCAGCACAACACTGCACACATCGACTTTATTATCTGAATTTACAAAAATTGCAGAGAAAATCAAATCTAACTATGATACATGATCCTTCGGACTAGAACAAAAATCCTTTTAGCTCATTTTTGAGACATATAGGGTTTTAGGAAAGCTCCATTCACCCATATTGGCCATAGAATACCATCCAGCTGTGCAAGTCTGATTGTTGTAGAAGGTCGGATCTCGACAACTATAAATGGTCCCAACCAATGCATGCAAAAATTGCCAGGATGCTTCTGGTACCGACTGTCATAGATTAGGACCTTATATCCTTGCACAAATACTTTAGTCTTAATGTGTCTGTCATGCCAATATTTTTTCCTTGTTTTCTCAACTGACTGATGGAAGCCTACTAAAAACCTGGTCTCTTCAAGCTCTTGTAACTCCATGAGTCTCTACACAACTGCTTAAATGGTGTGCACCTATGGAGTTTCTTTATGGTTTTCCTATAAGCCCATAGTACTCCTAGAAATCTATCATCCCAATATTCCCGATTTGTGCAACAGACCTTTGTTAACCCTCTTTCCAAAATATTTTTGAATGATTCTACTGTTCCATTGGCTTGTGGGTGGTAGGGGATTCTTTTTTAATGTTGGATCAAGAACTATGCTGTAATCTTTTCTATAGTGATACTAATAAAATGATCTCCCTAATCACTAGTCAAACTTATAGGACATCCAAAACGAGTGGTAATATTCTCAAAAATGAACCTAGCAGCAGTATCGATCGAGAAATCCTGAATAACTATTGCCTTAGCCCAATGTGTAATGTATTGAGTGGTGGTAATAATGTACCTAGCTTTTGAATTCTTATTTGTGGGGTTAATTGGTCCAATGAAGTCAATCGCCCACTTCTCAAATGCCTATAGAGCTCAAACTGGTTGAAGTGGTAATTCATCTCATCATGATGGCTTACCCACTCTTTGAAAAACATCGCATGATATACCATATACCTTTGCATCCTTGAAGAGCATTTCCCACCATAGTCCATCTTGGAGGAATTTTTGCACAGTGGCCTTTCCTCCCACATGACCTTCCACAACTCCGTTGTGGAACTCCCACAGTATATCCTATCTTTCATGGTCCAAAACACATCTTCTGAGGATACTATCCAGTCCTAATTTATACAATTGACCTGCAATTAACTGATAGTCCACTACTCTAACCACCATATGACATTTTTGGGTTGTGGAATATGTTTCTGGGAAGGCTCTTGTACTTAATAAGACTTCTATGTATTCCAAGTACTTTGGTATGGCCTCAACCTGGAATAGATCTGCATCTGGGAGATAATCATCAACTACTCCACCACTCTCCCCTGACTCTAATCTAGACAAGTGATCAAGTCCTGCGTACCATCTTCTAGGCTTAATAATCACTTTAAAAGAGAATTCTTGAAATAGTGGCAGCCATATACAAATTCTCCCTTCCAACATAGGTTTGTTAACTAGATATTTCAATGCAAAATGATCAGTAAAGAACTTAAAATGAGAACCTAACAAATAATGTCTAAATTTATTCAAAGCATAAATCATGGATAAACCCCCCCTTTCTGTTTTTGTGTAGTTGTACTCAGCTTGTGATAACTTCCTTCTCACAAAATAGATAGGATTATCCATGGCTCCATCTCCTAGTTGTGCCAAGACATCTCCTAAGGAAATTCCTAAAGAATCTACGTGAACGTGAAATTCATTTTCCCAATTTGGGAATATCATAATAGGTGTTGTGTTGAGCTTCTCCTTTAGGGTCTTGAATGCTTTATCACATTCTGGGGTCCATTGAAACATTTATTCCTTTTTCAATAGATTTTCTAGAGTTGCAGTGATATTTGCATATCTTCTGATGAACTTGTGACAGTACCCTGTGTGCCCTAGCGTGGAGCACAACTACTTAGCACTCGTAGGTGGCATCATGTTCACAATAACCACAACTTTGGCTGGGTCTACCAGTACTCCTTCTTGACATACTATGTGGCCCAACAAATTTCCATGTGGTACACAGAAGATACACTTTATGAGATTCAATGATATCTGCAATTCTCTTCATCTATCAAACATTAGACGTAATAGAGCTACATGTTCCTTGAGAAAACTGTATATCGTCCAATATTCCATATCAACTTCTATAAAATTGTGAATAAATTCTTTGAAAGTTGTTTTTATAATCCTAGAGAAATCTATAGGGGATTTCTTTAAGACAAATGGCATCACATTGTATGCAAAATACCCCCATTTTGTTATGAATGTGGTCTTCTTTTTGTCCTCTTCAACAATCCTTACTTGGTGGTACCCTGAAAATCCATCTATAAATGAGTATGATTATTTCCCCACAACCTGTTCTAGCACCTCATCAGTAAAAGGTGTTGGAAAAAGGTCATGCACACAAGCATAGTTAAGACTTATATAGTCTACAGAGACCTTGATATCATCTGTGCCTTTCTTGCTCTGGATGACTATTGGGTTGATCCATTCTTCTTCTTGCACTACAAAAATAAGTCTAGCTTCAACCATATTGTTTATCTCCTTCTTAACCTTCTCTTTTACTCTAGGGTTAAGGAGGTATGGTCTATGCCTCACAGGCTTTGATCCTAGTTTTAATTCAATTTTCATTTCTACCATAACTCCTTTGATCCTTTTTAACTCTGAAAAGGTCTTTGGGAAGAAATCCTCATATTCCCGCAATTAAACTCTTTATTTCTTGACTACTTTGCTCATCCAAGTAATCTCCAACCATAGCTATATTAGGTTTCTCTATGGTCCCTATATTGAATTTGTGCAACTTTAATAGGTGATTATAAGAACTATCAATCTGACTGGGTATGATGTTCTGGATTTCTCTATTCCCTTTTGTCTCTTTAATGGCTAGGTTTCTCAATTCCTCTAAATCATCTGGGATTTTTGAATCCCTGACAATGTTATAACATTCTCTAGGATTCTTGTCTAAGGTTAGGTGAATATTAGTCTAAAGTTATTGACTATGTTTTGCACATACCACTAGGTTTTATTTTTTATTACTATTGTCTGTAAAAATAAGTTCTTTAATTCTTTGCAGGACTACTTTAATATCAAGGTACTTACTTGTAAAGGAGAAGTCCTTGCAAATGTGATCTACCAATGTTTTCCAGTCATTTGTCTGCCTTCTGGTTTCTTCATGTATGAACCAAGATTTCGGGATTGGACCTAGGGAGTGGGGAAATACCTGAACCCAGAAGCGAGAGGGTATTTCTACAACTTTCCACTATGTCACACACTATTCAATATGCGGTTTAGGATCAGATTATTTGTTGAACATTTGCACAACTTGGAAATATTCCCTCATCTCTGATTCTAGCTGACCCTTATCTTGAAATATATACTTTATATCTTGCTTCACATCGTCCCAATTTCTGAGTAAGGGTTTGTGATTGGCCCACCATATGGCATGGGTGTCCTGGAGGGATAAATCTAGGACTGATATCCTTTGACCCTCCGCTACATTTTCTTCCATGCTGAGTAGAAAAATGTCAATTCTCGAGGTTCCATCATAAACTGGGTGTTTTGTGACCTCGGTCCCAACCCATCTAGTTTCCCTGACAGTTGCACATCTCCTTGAGAACCTTTCATATGAGCCTTTTTGCCAACTGTCAAATGCCAATTCTGAATCTTTGTCCACTGACTGTACACTCCAACTTACTGATCCATCAACAATAGGATTTTTATAATATTTTCTTTTTCGTGTTGTTATAGTGTACAACTGATCCAAGTCTTCTCCCTCCATATTGTTTTTTGTTGGCTCTATATATCTGTGGCCTACATATGGATACAAGGGTTGAACTACCTTGATTCCATCTGCCTCAAATGTCATGGTGTCTTTCTTTAGTTCAATCACTGCATAGTTTTCATCTACCCAATAAATCCCAATTAGTGAAGGGTAAGGGTCCTTATCCCCCATGATCTCAATCACCTCAAATTCAACTACAGTCTTCACTCCCACAACATCTATTTCCACACTCTCCAGTCTTCCTACTGGTAAAATAAAAAATTGGTTGGCCATTCTTAGCTGGATTGGCAAATATGTCAACTGGGGTTTTTCTAAGGCTTCCCAAGTCTTTTTAGGAAAAATGTTCACATTGGATCCTAGACCCAACATGACATCTGTTGTTTCAGAGTCTGTACTCAAGGCTTTAAAAAGTACAGTGCCTATGCATCCGAAAGTTAGTAAGATGTAAAAGGGATGAGAGTATACTTTTGGGAAAGGAAGCTAGGGTTGATTTTTAGGTTGTCGCTATCTAGCTTCCAACTGTTCCTGGATGTTTATATCCCTTTCAATTGCAGCCCATGAACATTCAAGTTATGCTCGGGTGTTATCTGTTTTCAGTATGGTATCAAAGAGATTTAAGGCGATATGGGTTTGATCTGTCAAGTCAGGTTCAATATTGGGTATTCTTACAATAGGGACAGTCAGAGAGAAACAAAAAAATTTGAAGTAATCTGAAAGTTTTTATGTAGTAACAATTTGATTTTATAAAAGAGAACTTTTAGAAATCAATATTAAAAGAGAAATGCAAACCAAAGGGCTTTTTCCATAACTATGTTATATTTGAAATAAATGGCGTATGAATTATGGGAAAAACATTAAGTTGTCTATAGAATAAGGCTCCTATCGAGGGAGAATCTCACTATGTAAACAGAAGAAGAAAATAAGATAAGAAATGATCCGATGAAGCATAAAATATGACAAACTAAAAATTCATGGGTCTTGTACCTGCTAGTAGCCGATACAGAGGAAAAACTGTAAACAATAGATAGCTAAATATTAATCACTACAGTAGATTTTTTACTAAATTGCAATGCGACATTCATCAGATATGTATAAGTGAAATAAAAATGAATATGAAATAACAGAGAGAACAAACTCATAACATAGTAGAGACAGGATTAGGAATCTCTGGATTGCTTAGTATTAATTCTCCAAAAGAGACAGTCTCTATTACAATTAATAAAAAAGGTCCAGCCCATTTTTATTTCTTCCTAATGTATATTTATACAATTTTTTTATACGTTGGAATCTCAATAGTTACAGAGGTTTTCAGTTACAATCAAAGGAGTCGAAACGTTTTGTTTATTTTTCTCTATTCTCATCTAGTACTCGAAACCTGCCTCTTCGCAGGCTCCTTACAGATAACGCATTTCTCCACCAGATGTGATATCAACTTAGATGGCTCTGCTTTATTGTTTGCGTCAAAAATATAGCAGTCTTTCATCAATAGCAGCAGCTCCCCTTCCACCTGTTGATCTTTGGCATTGATAGAGCATAACATTATACTCGGTTTAATTAGCCATTTGTCTATTTGCACTATGTTTGTTTGAGCTATTTGGGATATTTCAACTAATTCTCTTTCTTCATTTTCCTTGATATTTAGCATATACTTAGCTATATTGATCTGACCCAACATCTCCATGCCACTTTCACCATCGGAACCCAACCAAATCTCACTTAATAAGCCAAAAAATTCTTCACAAGATTTCCTTAGCTTAATAGCTTGTTGTTGGCCTTTAGATATATTTCTCTCCCATTCTTTTAACAAGATATTACCCCTGGTCTACTTTTCTATGGGAAAACTAGAACTAATTCTTGTTTCCCTTCATGTTGTGGCCACAATAGCCTCCTGGAATGCCACCTGAAATGCTCCGGCATCCCTTTCTTTAAGAGAGAGGTTTTCCAACACCTGATCAATGAGTTGGAAGACGCTTTGAATTGTTTCTACTTTAACAAGTAGAACCTGTTTTACCATCGATAACATTTTTCTGATCTCTATTGCCTGGGATTGAACTATCCTGATATCTATTACCTGGCTTTCGGCGAATTCTAGTTTGGTCCAAATTTGGTCTATCAATTCTCCCTGATGGCTTATCTGAGTTTGACTCATCTGAACCTTCAACTGTATCTGTTTGAGATTGAATTTAAGCCGCTCAATTTCTTTTTGATTTTCTATTTTTTCTTTCTCTAAAGTCGCACTTGCCTGATCTTTAGCAGCAACCTCCGTTGTAGCTAGTTTAGCCTATAGTGTCTTGATCAAATGATATTTTCATTTTAGTTGATCTTTTAGGGTCCCGACTGAATACTGGTTCGTCATGGCGAAAGCACCCAATGTTCCTACTATTTGCGTCGCGAATTCTACTTTCTTCATATTTCTCCCATCAGTCAAAATTTTAAATTTCTTAGAGACAATACCTGCCTCTTGGTAGAGTTCTTGTCTCACAACCACTTTCCTCTTCTTATCGAAGAAGAATTCATTCAGAGGTAGCTCATCTAATGATATAGGTGTCAATTTTTCACCCAAAATCCAACCTACGTCCGGGATTTCCTTTGTAGACTGTAGGGGGGTAATGGAAATGATGGGATTGCCAACCTGTTTAGAAGATTTCCTGGGAGCAATGACCGAAGTTGGCTCGCTTGGAGGACCGAAAGCCTCGGATTCCTGTTTCATGCCCCCAACTTGCTCTTCTTTATCCTGTTGTTCTTGTTGGCCAAGTGTTGAACCTTTAGAGCCTCCTCCTTCTATTTGCTGCTCCTCTGCTATTGTCATATTTTCAGCCTGTAATACTGGAGGAAGTCAACTCTGCCTATGCTCTTGGAATCTAACAACATCGGCCCTTTCTTCGGGTGACAAGGCTTGTATTCGGGCCAAAACCTCATCATAATATTTCGCACCTTGGAAAATATCATCATGAGGAAAATTCTCGTGCTCAAATCTTTTAAGGCCATAGCTGGCCAAATGATTACTCACGACCCTGTGTGGATCGTGTTTCTTGAATTCAATGTGGACCAACTTTATATCTTCTAGGGATTCTGCCTTAGCCTTTACATGCCTGAAGTCTAATAATGAATAGGTGTTTAAATGAATAGGAAAAGGTGGCCATACCATTTTTGAAAACCCTTTCAGTTCTTTACTTATACTGCCAATTATGGTTTTCCTGGCGATCTCACGACATGCCAGCCTGTCGAGTATAAGTAAGGGTAAATCATGAGGAGGGATGGAAGTGCCAAAAACCCTAATGTATGAAAATTCTTTCTCCACATACCAATCATCCACTCTGCTTAAATTTGTCATGATGCTATCCGATATCCTGGGTGGCAGATTACTGAAGATGGAAACATGCATCGGTACCATTACCCAGTTGAAGATTTCGTATACGAAATCCAAAGCCTTGTCCTCCCACAGCTTAGAATGGTATACATGGACTAGCTCAACATCCGATGGAGCCCAACTCCAATTCATCAAGGGAAAAGGCGCCATGGAACATACTGCGTCCATGAGATATGCAGACATAAAAAATGAAGTAGCTTTCCCACTCTCTTTCTGCATCCAATATTCTGTAATCCGACTGTTCAGGATATCTGATAACATTTTGGCCCAGTCGAAAGAAGAGCCTTCTGCTACTGAATATATCAAGGGCACCCATGGGAGGAAAAAATGCATGGTGTCTTCCCTCCCATACAATGTATAGGTCATCATCACCACGTATTTGAACTGTCGTTCCAAAGAGGATATGGAATAAATCCCATTGCTATCTACCCTGAACTTCATTGGGTGTGAGTTCCAATCCTTGATCAAATCAGATAAACTTTTCATGTATTGTTCGCATTCCTTCTGTTTAAAACCCTCTAGAAACTCTGCATTGTATGTGAAGTCTGACGTGGGTGGTAAATTGTACATCGCCTGTAAGTTTTCTGGTCTAAAGGTCCCAACAATGACCTTCTTCTCATTGATGATGGTTTTGGTAGGGATGTCTACATGATATAGAACCCATCGGATCATGTCATAGTAAGGCAGGAGGCGGGGCCTGGCCGCTACTTTGTGCATCTCTGCCTGGACAAGGATCTTGTATTTGGTAGTCATGTCATCTTTCTCATTTTCACTGGAATTGTCTGAATAGTTCACCACATTTGATTCCAAAACCTCTGAGACGTATGACTAGGTTCACACGAAATCAACGCTCCGAGGTGAGGTATCCGAAACATTATCAGAACCTTGTCCTGAAACCTCGACGCTTTCCTTGGATTCTTTTCACGGGGCTATGACAGGGGATTGTAACTTATCTCTTCTGCAATAAAAATGCATATACATATAGAAGTTATCTTACTGAGAAAAACTTCTCCGTGCGAGATAGAAATGAACTTTATTAATAACATAGGAAGCAAAAGATCTATATCTTAGAACATTTAACATATTGATGTCCTTACGAATAGAATGGTCCAATCATATTTAGATAGATATTTTGGCAATAAAATCCATATCCTTACTTTGTTGTTTCGCCTTATTTCCAATTAATGCCATAAATTTTGACAGTTCGTAGCACAAGATGGACCAAGGAACATTTGAAAATACCTCATAAACTACGCACTATTATTATTTGCATTAAACATTGATTATGTTGTCTTGGCTTCCTTAATCAGGATTTAAAAAAACATTTCGGTGTTCATCGTATCAGGGATTTTAACTCTAACATTTTGAGCCTCTAAAACCCGAGATGGTGATGATTAGATTTAATTAAGCAAGGATGTAACTAGGATCAAGTGTTTTAATTGATATAGCGACTTCACGACTCGGGACCTCGAAGGTATAGTTTCCGAGAGGAATGTATGCCGAGTCGCAAAATCTCGAGAAACTTAAATCATGGTCAAAACTAACAACCCTCAATCTAACCTGGGTTACTTAGGTAAAAGTTTTGTGGCTTCACCTTTCAGAGTTTTAGCGGTAATGTTTTAGGAGAGAGTGAATGCTGAGACACGAAATCCCAACAGCACTTGACTGGAGTTTACATGGCCTTAATCTTAGCTTTCACCTAAGGTAAGATTTTTAAAACTTTTCGTGACCTTGCACATCGGGATTTGTAAATATTGTGATTTGTAACTCCCGAAGAATGATATTCTAAGGTACAAAAAGCAACAACCTTCATTGAATGATAAAAAGTGGTAACTCATGAAACATCACATACCCCGCTATTTCGTATGTCGAGACTACTGAGATTTTCAGTAGGTGAATGTCACGAAGTGAAAAAGAACTTAAGAACCAACATTTGACATTTAAAATAGATTTGAACCAAACAAAAAAGGCGGCTCCAACATAGGCTCCAACTAGGGATCCCATCTTCTTGTGAGGCGGGAAGAAAAGTAGACCACGTGCCTGTATTGGGTAAATGGAGTCATTGGTTTCACTTCTGTGAAACTTGCTTTAAGGAAAAGATAAACAAAGGGAAGAAAAGATTTTTTTCTTTCACTACCTCAAATGTCATGGTGTCTTTCTTTAGTTCAATCATTGCATAGTTTTATTGACCCAATAAATCCCAATTAGTGAAGGGTAAGGGTCCGTATCCCCCATGATCTCAATCACCTCAAATTCAGCTACAATCTTCACTCCCGCAACATCTATTTCCACACTCTCCAAAATTCCTATTGGGAAAATAAAATATTGGTTGGCCATTCTTAGCTGGATTAGTGAATATGTCAACCGGGGTTTTTCTAAGGCTTCCCAAGTCTTTTTAGGAAAAATGTTCACATTGGATCCTAGACCCAACATGACATCTGTTGTTCCAGAGTCTGTACTCAAGGCTTTAAAAAGTAAAGTGTCTAGGCATCCAAAAGTTAGTAATATGTAAAAGGGAGGAGGGTATACTTTCGGGAAAGGAAGCTAGGGTTGATTTCTAGGTTGTCATTGTCTGGCTTCCAACTGTTCCTAGATGTTTATATCCCTTTCAATTGCAGCCCATGAATGTTCAAGTTTTTCCCGGGTGTTAGCCATTTTCAGTATGGTATCAAAGAGATTTAAGGCGATATGGGTTTGATCTGTCAAGCCGGGTTCAATATTGGGTTGTCTTACAACAGGGACAGTCATAGAGAAACAAAGTTTTTTGAAGTAATCCGAAAGTTTTTATGCTGTAACAATTTGATTTTATAAAAGAGAACTTTTAGAAATCAATATTAAAAGTGAAATGCAAACCAAAGGCCTTTTTCTGTAACTGTGTTATATTTGAAATAAATGGTGTATGAATTATGGGAAAAACATTAAGCTGTCTATAGAATAAGGCTCCTATCGAGGGAGAATCTCACTCTATAAACAGAAGAAGAAAATAAGATAAGAAATTATTTGATGAAGCATAAAATATGAAAACCTAAAAATTCACAGGTCTTGTACCTACTAGTAGTCGTACAGAGGAAAAATTGTAAACAATAGATAGCTAAATATTAATAACTGCAATAGAAGTTTTACTAAATTCCAATGCGACATTCATCAGATATGTATAAGTGAAATAAAAATGAATATGAAATAATAGAGAGAACAAACTCATAACACAGTAGTGACATAATTAGGAATCTCTAAATTACTTAGTATTAATTCTCCAAAAGAGACAGTCTCTATTACAATTAATCAAAAAGGTCTATCCCCTTTTTCTTTCTTTCTAATGTATATTATACAATTTTTTTATATGCTAGAATCTCAATAGTTCCAGAGGTTTTCGGTTACAATCAAAGGAGTCGAAATGTTTCGTTTCTTTATCTCTGTTCTCATTTGGTACTCGAAACATGCCTCTTCATATGCTCCTTGCAGATAACACATTTCTCCACCAACTGTGATATCAACTTAGATGGCTCTGCTTGATTATTTGCCTAAAAAATATAGCAGTCTTTCATTAATAGCAACAACTTTCCTTCCACTTGTTGATCTTTGGCATTGATAGAGCATAACATTATACTCGGTTTAATTAGCCATTTGTCTATTTGCACTATGTTTGTTTGAGATATTTGGGATATTTCGGCTAATTCACTTTCTTCATTTTCCTTGATATTTAGCATATACTTAGCTGTATTGATTTGACCCAACATCTCCATGCCACTTTCACCATCGAAACCCAACCAAATCTCACTTAACAAGCCGAAAATTTCTTCGAAAGATTTCCTTATCTTCATAGCTTGTTGTTGTCCTTCAGATATATTTCTTTCCCATTCATTTAACAAGATATTACCCCTGGTCTACTCTGCGATGGGAAAACTAGAACTATTTCTTCTTTCCCTTCTCATTATGGCTATAATAGCCTCCTCGAATGCCACCCGAGCTGCTCCAGCATCCCTTTCTTTAAGTGAGAGGTTTTCCAACACCTGATCAATGAGTTGGAAGCCGCTTTGAATTGTTTCTACTTTAACAAGCATACCCTGTTGTGTCGCCGATAACCGTTTTCTGATCTCTATTGCCTGGGATTGAAATATCTCGATATCGATTACCTAGCTTTCAACGAATTCCAGTTTGGTACCAAGATGGTCTATCAATTCTCCCTGCTGGCTTATATGAGTCTGACTCATCTGAACCTTCAACTGTATCTGTTTGAGATTGACTTTAAGCCACTAGATTTCTTTTTTATCTTCTATTTTTTCTTGCTATAAAGTCGCACTTGCCTGATCTTTAGCAACAACCTATGTTGTAGCTAGTTTAGCCTCTAGTGTCTTGATCAAATGATTTTTTTGTTTTAGCTGATCTTTTAGGGTCCTGACTGAATACTGGTTCACCGTGGCAAAAGCACCCAATGTTCCTGCTATTTGCGTCGCGAATTCTACTTTCTTCATATTTCTCCCATCAGTCAAAATTTTAAATTTCTTAGAGATAGTACCTGCCTCTTGGTAGAGTTCTTTTCTCACAACCACTTTCCTCTTCTTATCGAAGAAGAATTTATTCAGAGGTAGCTCTTCTACTAATATAGGTGTCAATTTTTCACCCAAAATCCAACCTGCATCCGGGATTTCCTTTGCAGATTGTAGGGGGGGTAATGGAAGCGATGGGATTGCCGACCTATTTAGAATATTTCCCAGGAGTAATGACTGAAGTTGTCCCACTTGGAGGACCTGAAGCCTCGGCTTCCTATTTCGGGCCCCCAGCTTGCTCTTCTTTATCTTGTTGTTCTTCTTGGCCAAGTACTGAACCTTTAGAGCCTCTGACTTCTGTTTGCTGCTCCTCTGCTATCGTCATATTTTCACCCCGTAATACTGGAGGAAGGAAACTCTGCCTATGCTCTTAGAATATGACAACATCGACCCTCTCTTTAGGCGACAAGGCTTGTATTCGGGCCAAAACCTCGTCATAAGATTTCGCGCCTCGAAAAATATCATCGTGAGGCAAATTCTCGTGCTCAAATCTTTTAAGGCCACAATTGGCCAAATGATTACTCACGACCCTTTGTGGATCGTGTTTCTTGAATTCGATGTGAACCAACTTTATATCTTCTAGGGCTACTACCTTGGCCTTTGCATACCCAAAGTCTAATAATGAATAGGTGTTTAAATGAATAGGAAAAGGTGGCCATACCTTTTTTGAAAACCCTTTCAGTTCTTTACTTATACCATTGATTACGGTTTTCCTGGTGATCTCGTGACAATCCAGCCTGTCGGGTATAAGTAAGCGTAAAGCATGAGGAGGGACAGAAGCACTGAAAACCATGATGTATGAAAACAATTTCTCCACATACCTATCGGCCACTCTGCTTAAATTTTCCATGATGCTATCCGATATCCTGGGTGGTGGATTACCAAAGATGGCAATGTGCATCGGTACCATTACCCAGTTGAAGATTTCATATACAAAATTTGAAGCCTTGTCCTCCCATAGCTTAGAATGGTGTAGATGGACTGGTTCAACATCCGATGGAGCCTAGCTCCAATTCATCAAGGGAAAAGGCATCATGGAACATATTGCGTCCATGAGATATGTAGACATAAAAAATGAAGCAACTTTCCCACTCTATTTCTACATCTGATATTCTGTAACCCGAATGGTTAGGCTATCTGATAACATTTTGTCCCAGTCGAAAGAAGAGCCTTCTACTACTGAATATATCAAGGACACCCATGGGAGGAAAGAATGCGTGGTGTCTTCCCTCCCGTACAATCTACAGGTCATCATCGCCATGTATTTGAACTATGGTTCCAAAGAAAATATGGAATAAATTCCATTTCTGTCTGCCCTGAACTTCGCTAGGTGTGAGACCCAATCCTTGATCAAATCAGATAAACTTTTCATGTATTGTTCACATTCTTTCTGTTTAAAACCCTCTAGAAACTCTGCATTGTATGTGAAGTCTGACGTGGGTGGTAACTTGTACATCGCCTACAAGTATTTTGGTCTAAAGGTCCCAACAATGACCTTCTGGTCGTTGATGATGGTTCTTGTAGGGATGTCTACATGATCTAGCACCCATCGGATCATGTCATAGTAAGGCAGGAGGTGTGGCCTGGCCGCTACTTTGTGCATGTCTTCCTAGATAATGATATTGTATTTGGTAGTCATGTCATCTTTCTCGTTGTCACTGGAATCATCTGAACAGTTCACCACATCTAATTTCAAAACTTCTGAGACGTATGACTAGGTTCGCATGGAATCAACGCTTCGAGGTGAAGTATCCAAAACATTATCAGAACCTTGTCTTGAAACCTCAGCGCTTGCCTTGGATTCTTTTCGCGGGGCCATGACAGGGGATTGTAACTTATCTCTTTTTCAATAAAAATGCGTATACATATAGAAGTTAGCTTACTGAGAAAAACTTCTCTGTGGGGGATAGAAATGAACTTTATGAATAAAATAGGAAGAAAAAGATCTATATATTCAAACATTTAACATATTGATGTCCTTATGAACAGAATGGTCCAATCATATTTAGATAGAGATTTTGGCAATAAAAACCATATCCTTACTTTGTCATTTTGCCTTATTTCCAATTAATGCCATAAATTTCGATAGTTCGTAGCACAAGTTTGTTGGAAAATACTGAGAGAGGGGGGGGGGGGGTGAATCCGAATTTGAGCTATCAATCAATTTTCAACTTTTCTTTTACTGAAAGATCTTAGTCTACTTTAGAGAGATTAGTTGTTGTATATTCTTATGAAAACAGTAGTGCATCCAGAGATCTTATTATGG
>JZKD02S1819398.1:161193-189280 GCA_000966675.3 Picea glauca
GTACAGAGCTGTGATCAACGGTCCTGATCCTTTCTGGATTTGACGGTCCAGATTCAATCAGGATTTCACCTTGGTTTTTCCCGATGGAATATCTCCCTCGCAGCTTCTGTCTGATTTGACGGCCGTCGGGTTTTTCGAGAGAGATCGACGGCTCTCGGTCTCTTTCCTATGCTCCTTGCCCGTAAAAGAGAGCTATGCCTCCTGAGCTTATTCTCCTCGAATCCTTAAAGGGTTTTATCCTTCTTATCCTACCAGCTCCGCTGTTGCCATCAATGACAACAACCATCAATACACATTCGTTGCTTGTTCAATATTTTCCAACAAAGTTGGCGTAAGGAACATTTGAAAATACCTTGTAAACTACGCACTGTTATTATTTGCATTAAACATTGATTATGCTAGCTTGGCTTTCTTAATCAGGATTTAAAACAACATTTCGGCGCTCGTCGTATCAGGGCTTTTAACTCTAACATTTTGAGCCTCTAGAACCTGATATGGTGATGATTAGATTTAATTAAGCAAGGACCTAACTAGGATCAAGTTTTTTAATTGATATCGTGACTTCATGACTCGGGACCTCGAAGGTATAGTTTCTGGGAGGAATGTATGTCGAGTCGCGAAATCCCAAGAAACTTAAATCATGGTCAAAACTAACAACCCCGACTCTAACCTGGGTTACTTAGGTAAAAGTTTCATGGCTTCATATTTCATAGTTTTAGTAGTAATGTTTTAGGAGAGAGTGAACATCGAGACGCGAAATCCCAACATCACTTGACTGGGGTTTACACAGCCTTACTCTTAGCTTTCACCTGAGGTAAGCTTTTTAAAACTTTTCGCGACCTCGCACATTGGGGTTTGTAAATCTTGTGACTTGTAACTCTCGAAGAGAAATATTCCGAGGTACAAAAAGCAACAACCTTCGTTTAATGATAAAAAGTGGTAACTCATGAAACATCACATCCCCCACTATTTCATATGTCGAGACTACTGATATTTTTAGTAGGTGAATGTCACGAAGTGAAAAAGAACTTAAGAATCAACATTTGACCTTTAAAATAGATTTGAACCAAATGAAAAAGGTGGCTCCAAGATAGGATCCAACTAGGGATCTCATCTTCTTGTGAGGCGGGAAGAACAGTATACCATGTGCTCGTATTGGGTAAATGGAGTCACTAGTTTCACTTCTGTGAAACTTTCTTTAAGGAAAAGATAAACAAAGGGAAGACAAATATATTTAAGGTTTCACTTTTTCACTAGTTTCACTTTTGCCTTTCACTACTGTAAGGTTTTTCAATACTCAAATATATTTATCACTTAGTTACAGTCCCTTTCACAACTTTCTCTTTCCCTTTACTGAGTTTAGGTCTGCATTAAGACAAATCAAAACAGTTCTAGGATATCCAATAGATCTTGTAGTTTTTGGCTTACACCCGATGAAATTTATTGCATTTTTTAATCAGGGAGTCCCATCTGGACTTAGGATGTGGATCCAGTCTCGAGAAAGTTGATTACCAGAGCTGAGTGAAATTCATGTATAATAGCCTTACAGATATCTCAGATATTGCTTCACTGCCAGCGGGCCTGTTCAGTACCCCAGTGAAGTTATTTTCCCCTTTTTTGTTGAATTTCCTTTCACCACTTCGAAATGTATTTATGCATTTAAATACTGAGACAAGGGAAATCATTTCTGAATTTCCTTTCAACATCTCTTCAAACTAGATGTACAATTAGATATGACTTTCCTTTCATCATCTGTCTTATAATTTTCTTTTTAGAATACGAAGCGGGGGCAATCAGATCTGATGAGGGGTGATATCTACATAATATTTCACAATGTAGGTCTATCAACTTACTTTGATTACTCGGTTCCAACCTTCTTTTGACCTTCACAACACCTTGTTCCATAGGGAGAAAAAAGGGGAAACATTTTTCTGGCGGTTTTCCTTCAAGTAAGCCTTAATCCTTCGAAACTATTGAAAAACCTAGAAACATCAGGATCCACCTACGCATAACTTGTTTAGCAAGAGACCAAGGAGTGTGAAGACCAACCTTCTTTCCAAAACACGTTTACAGCTTTCAAAGTTTAAACATAATCTCTTCTCCCTATGTATATAAATTCGAAAAGACATTTGGCATTTTTAAGAAGACAAATGTGAAGACCGAAAGAGAGGTGACAGATAGATGTTTGTATGCTTAGGAGCAGGGGTCAAAAATTAAAACCACTTTTTTGAAAACCCTTCCCTAGAGATGTTTCACTTTTTTGTTTGTTTTAAATACCACCTATCTATGTTTTAAGTTAAAATTATTAGGATCCAGAGCAAGTAACTATACTTTTTAATAATAAATTAAGCAAAAGCATTATATTTATGAGACCTTTATGATGTTTTGGAGATCTCTGCTTTCTTAAGGAACAGAATTTTGAGGAGTTCGTACCTTTACCTTACCATTTAAAATAACCGAGAACCTTTTCTGTCACCTGTTTTCGGTGAATGAAAATCTCCAATACATGACCTTTTGTTTTCTCCATTTGTTCGTTTAGTTTTCAAACCGATATCCTGTAAACACAAAGAGTGTCCTTTTAAAAAAGTTAAATGTATTTGAAAATCGTGTATCTCTATTTATATTTACCTAATTAATAAAAAATTGAAATCTTACCTCAAAGGAATCATGAAATAGAAAGCAAATACAAACCGGTATATACAATGAGAAACCTAGGAGAACTAATTATGTCATGTAGTGTTTTAGATAACGCCCGTTGACATGGGCGTTGAAGATTTTACTGTCCATATTTTCTAATAAAAATGAATTTTTTCCTTCAGAAGTTGTGACTCTAAATGGTCCATACTAAATATGATTGAATTTACCGTTTTCGTCGAATCTTCCTTCCTAGCATCCCATCTTAAGACCAAATCACCTGGAAGAAACTCTTTGTCTTTTGTCTTATGGTCAAATAACGTTTTCATGTCGTCTTGATATTTTTGCAATCTGTCGTCCACCTCGACCCTATGTTGTTGTAATTCGATCAACTGATTTATTCTCCTTGTGACGTGGTTTGGTTCCTCTTTCTCATATTTCCATAGTTTCATTACGGGAAGTGCCAAGTTTATAGGTAACACCATGTCAGTCCCGTATACCATTTGGAAAGGAGAAATGCCGATGGATTTTTTTGTGCCAATCCGATTTTCCCATAGTGCATATTTTAAATGTATATGCCAGGATTTCTTGCTCTCGTTCAACACTTTCTTAATTATGTTGATCAGAATCTTGTTTGAAGACTCAGCCAATCCATTTCCTTGGGGGTAATATGTCATAGAATGGACGAGTACAATATTGTATTTTTGGCAAAAGTTGATCATAGCCATAGATTTAAAAGCCAGAGCATTATCTGTTACTATCTTTCGGGGGTAGCCAAATCTAGATAAAATATTTTCTTCTAGGAAATCTATTACCACCAAATCTATAGCCCTCTTGGTAGGAATAAACTCTACCCATTTAGTAAAGTAATATGTGGCGGTTAGGATCCATTTGTGTTGAGCGCTGGAATGGGGGTTAATTTTGCCTATAAAATCCAGTCCCCACTACTGAAAAGGAGCCTCTGTTTTGGCTGGAACTAAAGGTAATGTTGGGAGTTTATGCTTGCCTGCAAATAGTTGGCAAGGGTCACAAGTCCTTACTTTAGCATTTACATATGAGAAAATTTTAGGCCAATAATACCTGCCCTGAGGATTTTATAAGTTGTCTCTCTCCAAGCGTGATGTCCCCCACACACTCCTTCATGGAATTCACTTATGACCTCCTTTGTTTCAGATTCAACCAAACAAACCAACAAGAAGCCAAGTGGGTCCTTTTAAAACAATTTACCCTCAGATATACAGTATTTGACCGCATGTAGTTTTAGCGTTCTCGCTTTGGATGGAGATAAATCACTTGGGCAATTCAAATTCATTAGGTAGGATACTATGTTTTTGTACCAGTCAGAGGATGTAAACTTCTCTTCGATTCTGACTTCATTTGTTTGCTCATAGAGATCGTTCATATCTTCATATTCTTCGCATCCATGTATGTTATTTATGCCAAGGGCTCTGAAATTGGATTAAGCTAAGAGTTTATCCAAACCTTGACCCTTTATCAGCTTCGTCGACTTTATTTCCAGATCAAATTCTTGGATTTTTGCAAGCCACCATCCCCTTCTGCCATCACTGTCAGGCTGCACTAAAATGTCTTTTATAGAGCTAGTAGGTACATACGTGATTATCTTGGAATGAAATACATAAGTCCTAAAATCTTTTAATGCCTTTACCATAACATATGCTTGTTTTTCCATTATATCATATTTTAGTTTCACGCCTTTGAGACTTTTGCTAAAAAAGGCTATCGGTTGTTCGAAACCTTCCTCATTTTTCTTGAGGAGCACTGCTGCAATGGTGTGCTCGGAAGCGAATGAGAAAATGAGAAAATCCTTTAGATAGTTGGGGCTTGCCAGTACAGGTGCCTCACTTATAACCCTCTTGATATGTGCAAATGATTCTTTGGCCTCTGTTGTCCATTTTACCTCATTGTTTTTCTTTAACATACTTGTGATTAATTTCACAATTTCAGTGAAGTTTGGAATAAACCTTCTCAAAAAGTTTATCTTTCCTAAGAATGACTGGATTTCCTTTACATTTCTAGGAATATTTATTGTGTCTATAGCTTGAACCCTGTTGGGATCAATTTTAATTCTGTCTTAGGACACAATATGACCCACGAGTTTACCTTCCCGCGTGGTGAAGTGAGACTTTTTAGGGTTTAAAGACAAACCGAACCTACAACATTTTTCGAAAGTCTGTTTGAGATGTATTAAATGATCTTCATTAGACTTAGAAAAAATGGTTAGATCATCGAGGTAGATAACTAAAAACTTGTCTCTTTCATCGATGAAAGCGATATCCATAGCACACTAGAAAGTCACACCTGCATTCATTAGACCAAAAGGCATTTTATCATACATGAATGTACCTCAGGGTGTAGTGAAATCAATTTTTTCTTTATCTTGTCCGTTTACAGCAATTTGATTGTACCCAGAGAAACCGTCGATCATAGACATCCTATTTGCTTCGACTACCTTTTCTAATACGTGATCCATTTTAGGTAAAGGGTAGTTGTCTTTTAGGGAAGATATATTCAGATTTATGAAATCAATACATAGTCTAATCTCTCCACTCTTTTTTCTAACCGGGACCAGGTTTTCCATCCAATCAGAGTATCTCAATGGTACTATTATTTTTGCGTCTAAAATATTCTTGAATTCTCTTTCGACTACGAGTAATAAGATAGGGTTGATTTGTCTAAGATTTTGCCTAAAGGGTTTGATACTAGGCTTCAGAGGTATCTTGTGTTCGATCACGGTAGTGTCGTAAGTCCTAAGCTCTTCATAAGACCAAGCGAAAACATCTTTATATCATGCAAACAAATATTTATACTTATTTTTCACCTCAGGAGGAAGATACTTTGATATTTTCACCATCCTGGGTTCCTCTTTTTTCCCTATATCATAATCTTCAACCTCTTCTGGTTGGGGTTGAAGAGTAGATTTTAAAGGCATGTCATTTTGATCGAAAAGTCTCTCCAGGGGGATTAGTCCCTTTGAAATCTGATTATTTTTTAAAACTAACATGTGATGGTCGAAAAAATTTTCTTGGAACTCCTAAGGATCTTCTCCTTCTTGCATGATCCACATGTGATCATTTTGATTCTCTTGATCGATGTGAGTTTCAGAAAAGTCACCCACTACTTTGAGAAACTTTTTGATCTATTCGTCATCCTCGAAAACCTGCCAGTGTTGTATGTTGTTCGGGATGGACGGTCTGTGCCTTACCTCTATATGGTATTTTAATTTAAAAGCCGTGGCGGGAGCAAAAGTCGAGGCTGCCTTGGCTAACAAATTGGCCTACAAATTTTCGGCATGTGGTATGAAATGGATATTTACAGACGTGAATAAATTTTCCATTAGATCCTAGGCACAATTTCTATACACTCTCAATATCGGGTGTTTGGCTTGGTATTGTCAGTTTATCTGTTTGACTATCAACTCAACATCTCCATATACTTCCAGGTTCTTTATGTTCAATTTCTTGGAAACTTCCAATCCTAATACTAAGGCTTCATATTCACATACATTGTTAGTGTAATCTATATCCCATTGAAGTCTGTAAGAAAAAGGGACGACAAACCTATTTTCAGGTGCCACAAAAAGTAATCCTACATTGGCTTCTTCACATGACAGAGCACCATCAAAAAACATTTTCCAGATCCTTGTGCTATGCATATTTTCAGAATCTTTCTCGTCTATAAAGTTTTCTTCTGTGCAGCTATCTATACCATCATCAAAAGACAAAATACAATTTCCTATATCTTGATCAGCAATGTAAACGGGAAAATTGTTAGGATTCTGAGGATCGCTTACGGTATAGGATAACCTCGTTTCCCTATATAACCTAGTAAGTTTCCCACCAAATACATGAATTGTGGCATAAGTCATGTCCAGTTGGAGGGATCCCCCAAGTTTGGCTCCCCACGACCTTGATAATAGTAATCCATATTTTGGGGGGATATCAGCAATAACCACATCCATCAAAACAATTTTGATTGGGACCTGTGCGAGGGTGACTACTAAATATTTTATCATACCTAAGCACTTGAATCTTCTTGAATCAAAAGAGTAGAGATCTCCGTAAGTTCGGGTGATCTTGAGGCCTAGTCTATCCATAATAGATTTGGGCATCACATTATGTGAAGCTCCATAATCTAGCATGTAGTTATGCAGCAGTCGATCATGCACATTTAGGGTGATATAGAAAGGGGCAACGGTGTCTCTGGTGCCCTTGAAATGTGGACCAAAAGTGATATTTGGCTTGTCATATTCCAAATTTATTTCGTCTAATTGACTTTCTTGGTCTGAAAAACCTATCACCTTGGTTATCTGTTTTCGATATGCAAGGTTTTTCGCTAATTCAACTAGCAGAATTTGTATTTTGATCCTATTTATTTCACTTTCAACACTAAAACCACCACCACCTTTGTCCATTTCTCTAGTTAAAACCTCAAGCTCTTTATTCTCTAACTTATTTGTCTGAGCTGATTTATTACTCGTGATCTTACTTACCAGTGTTTGTGTATCGATTATCTTGATCTCCTTTGTTTGGGTCTCAATCTCCTTCATCTTTGAATCGAATAAATCAGTCCTTTTAGATGTTTTAGTCTCCTTTGGGTTGGGTACATATACTTCACCCCTAGGGATAATTTTCCTGGGTTGAGAAATCAACACGGACTTGTTTTTTAGACCTCTGGTTATACCTAGGTTGAACTTCAGCCATTATTGAATCAGTTACTTCTTGATGGTCTGAGACATCTGTGTTGTTTATGTCACCATTTGCATCTGAGGGTTGCTGTGTGCTTTAAGACTTCTCATAATATTCTTTAGTTATATAAGGTTGAGTGCAGTCGTCACCCAAATTTGTCACATCTTCTTCCAGACCTTCGAAATCTTCCAGATCATTTCCTCCTATAAAATTTTCATTTTTTAAAGGGGTTTGAATTTTCTGATCTTCATTTTTAGTCTGTCGTTGTTGATTTTGAGGGTTGGGGTTTCTCCTGAATTCTCTTTTAACGAAAGGATCATTCTTGGATTGGTCTAGTTCCATCCTGGAAATATTATTCGATAATTCTTTAATTACCCTAGCCATATTGTCCATTTTGTTGTCTGTAGATCTATTAGATCCTGAGGGTCCCGCTTGTTCCCTAAACTGTCTAGTTTCTCTGTTTCCCATTTCTATCCTAGCTTTCAACTTACCAGAGGCCATCATGTTGGACTCAATTTCTACATCATCATCTTGCATTCAGGTTAAGGTAGCCCCCCACCTTTCTCTTAAGAGAAGGGTGAAGTTGGGTTCGAAAGCTCCTGCGAAGGTAACTTTGGTTGTAGGTTGGGAGGGTTTGACTTCGGCTAGGATCTTATTATATAGTTTATTAAATCTTTGGATAAATTCCATAACTGTTTCTGAATTCCTTTTCTTTAAAGATCTGAACTCAGTTAGATAATATAAGTGGTATTTTCTCTCACCCCATTGTCTAATAAATTCATCTTCTAAGGCATCGTAAGATAGAATAGACCCTGCGGGTGGGCTCTGAAACCAGGTTCGTACCTGTCCTTCGAAAGTTTGGACAAAAAGACTCGAATACGTGTATTTGTGTTCGAGACCTAGGATATCTGTGAATTGATCAAAAAAGTTTATATGTTCGGCTGTGGTCAAGTCTCCTTCTCCTGTAAACTTAGGTAAGTATTTTATATAATTTTTGGGAAGGTCATGAAGAGGGACAGGTAGAACCAAAGGCACATATCTTGCAACCAATTTAGTGAAAACTATGGGAGGAGGGAGAGGCCCTTGGCCTCCTTCTCCTCCTCCTGGAACCCCACCACCTCCTAAAACTCCTCCACCTCCAAAAACCCCTCCACCTCCTCCTCCGACGGCTGCCATTGGTATTACTGGATAAGGAAAAATTGTATTGTACAAAGGGTTTTGGAATACTAAAAGTGAATCTTTAGCTTCTTTGTGAGACGGGAAGGCCAAAGACGGGTGATTGGAGACACGAGGACTTGGCTCTTCAGATTTGCAGGAGGTGTAATCAGGGAATCCCGCGGGTGTGAGATTTGAGTATATAGTATACTCTTCAAGACTTGGTGAGGTCGAGAGGTCTGAAAGGAGAATCAGCGGGATATCAACTGCTGTTAAATTTACTGCTGGGTTTTTACCTTTGTGTCCAACATAGGCTTTCGGGAGGATTTCACTTTTAACCACAGAGCTGAATAAAAATGAATTGATGTTTTCAGGAGGTGTACTATGCGAAGTTGAAGGTTCACAAGCACTTTTGGTCTTGGGATGTGGGTGTTTAAGCTGATAGACTGCAGTAGTTGGCTTAAGAGAACCTCTAGCTTTTAGTATTTTTTCAGGATCTGAAACAGGCATGGTCTACTTGTTCTCTGAGTTTTGTCTGGTATTCCTTCGACCGGATGCCAACTTACTTATACGTAGAGTCTCCAAGTGAAAGATAAGAAAATCCTTTAGAAAGTGCTCACTCCTTGTTCACTATCAAAGGGTGAAACTTGAAAATATGTCGTTCTTCCCAGGGAAAAGGTTTCATAACTTCATCCCCAGCAACGGTGCCAAAAAGATGTTGTTCCAGAGTCTGTACTCAAGGATTTAAAAATTACAGTGTCTAGGCATCCAAAAGTTAGTAAGATGTAAAAGGGAGGAGGGTATACTTTCAAGAAAGGAAGCTAGGGTTGATTTCTAGGTTGTTGTTGTCTGGCTTCCAACTGTTCTTGGATGTTTATATCCCTTTCAATTGCAGCCCATGAACGTTCAAGTTATGCCCGGGTGTTAGCCATTTTCAGTATGGTATCAAAGAGATTTAAGGCGATATGGGTTTGATCTGTCAAGCCAGGTTCAATATTGAGTTGTCTTACAATAGGGATAGTCATAGAGGAATAGAAAAATTTGAAGTAATTTGAAAGTTTTTATGCTGTAACAATTTGATTTTATAAAAGAGAACTTTTAGAAATCAATATTAAAAGCGAAATTCAAACCAAAGGCCTTTCTCCATAACTGTGTTATATTTGAAATAAATGGCGTATGAATTATGGGAAAAACATTAAGCTATCTATAGAATAAGGCTCCTATCGAGGGAAAATCTCACTCTATAAACAAAAGAAGAAAATAAGATAAGAAATGATCCGATGAAGCATAAAATATGACAACCTAAAAATTCATAGATCGTGTACCTACTAGTAGCCGATACAGAGGAAAAATTGTAAACAATAGATAGCTAAGTATTAATCACTTCAGTAGAAGTTTTACTAAATTGCAATGCGACATTCATTAGATATGTATAAGTGAAATAAAAAATGAATATGAAATAATAGAGAGAACAAACTCATAACACAGTAGTGACGGGATTAGGAATCTCCAGATTGCTTAGTATTAATTCTCCAAAAGAGACAGTCTCTATTACAATTAATCAAAAAGGTCTAGCCCCTTTTTCTTTATTCCTAATGTATATTTATACAAAATTTTTATACGCTGGAATCTCAATAGTTCCAGAGGTTTTCGGTTACAATCAAAGGAGTCGAAACGTTTCGTTTCTTTATCTTTGTTATCATCTGGTACCCGAAACCTGCCTCTTCGCATGCTCCTTGCAGATAACACATTTCTCCACCAGTTGTGATATCAACTTAGATGGCTCTGCTTGATTATTTTCCTAAAAAATATAATAGTCTTTCATCAATAGCGGTAGCTTTCCTTCCACCTGTTGATCTTTGGCATTGAGAGAGCATAACATTACACTCAGTTTAATTAGCCATTTGTCTATTTGCACTATGTTTGTTTGAGCTATTTGGGATATTTCGGCTAATTCTCTTTCTTCATTTTCCTTGATATTTAGCATATAATTAGCTATATTGATCTGACCCAACATCTCCATGCCACTTTCACCATCGAAACCCAACCAAATCTCACTTAACAAGCCGAAAATTTCTTCGCAAGATTTCCTTAGCTTCATAGCTTATTGTTGGCCTTCGGATATATTTTGCTCCCATTCTTTTAACAAGATATTACCCCTGGTCTACTCTGCGATGGGAAAACTAGAACTACTTGTTGTTTCCCTTCTCGTTGTGGCTATAATAGCCTCATGGAATTCCACCTGAGCTGCTCTGGCATCCCTTTCTTTAAGCAAGAGGATTTCCAACACCTAATCAATGAGTTGGAAGTCACTTTGAATTGTTTCTACTTTAACAAGAAGACCCTGTTGTGCCACCGATAACCTTTTTCTGATCTCTATTGCCTGGGATTAAAATATCCCGATATCGATTACCTGGCTTTTAGAGAATTCTAGTTTGGTCTGAAGCTTGTCTATAAATTCTCCCTGCTCGCTTATCTAACTCTGAATCATATGAACCTTCAACTGTATCTGCTCAAGATTGACTTTAAGCTGCTCGATTTCTTTTTGATATTCTATTTTTGCTTTCTCTAAAGTCGCACTTGCCTGATCTTTAGCAGCAGCCTCTGTTGTAGCTAGTTTAGCCTCTAGTGTCTTGATCAAATGATTTTTTCATTTTAGATGATCTTTTAGGGTCCCGACTGAATACAGGTTCATTGTGGTGAAAGCACCCAATGTTCCTACTATTTGCGCTGCGAATTCTATTTTCTTCATATTTATCCCATCAGTCAAAATTTTAAATTTCTTACAGACAGTACCTGCCTCTTAGTAGATTTCTTGTCTCACAACCACTTTCCTCTTCTTATCGAAGAAGAATTCATTCAGAGGTATCTCTTCTACTAATATAGGTGTCAATTTTTCACCCAAAATCCAACCTCTGTCTGGGATTTCCATTGCAGACTGTAGGGGGTAATGGAAGCGATGGGATTGCCGACCTATTTAGAAGATTACCCAGTAGTAATGACTGAAGTTGGCTCACTTGGAGGACCGGAAGCCTCGGCTTCCTGTTTCAGGCCCCCAACTTTCTCTTCTTTATCCTATTGTTCTTCTTGGCCAGGTGCTGAACCTTTAGAGCCTTCACCTTCTGTTTGCTGCTCCTCTGCTATCGTCAGATTTTCACCCCGTAATACTAGAGGAAGGAAACTCCACCTATGCTATTGGAATATGACAACATCGGCCCTCTCTTTGGGTGACAGGGATTGTATTTAGGCCAAAACCTCGTCATAAGATTTCGCACCTCAAAAAATATCATCGTGAGGCAAATTCTCGTGCTCAAATATTTTAAGGCCACAACTGGCCAAATGATTACTCACGACCCTATGTGGATCGTGTTTCTTGAATTCAATGTGAACCAACTTTATATCTTCTAGGGTTGCTGCCTCAGCCTTTTCATGCCCTATGTCTAATAATGAATAGGTGTTTAAATGAACAGGAAAAGGTGGGCATACCTTTTTTGAAAACCCTTTCAGTTATTTACTTATACTGGCGATTACGGTTTGCCTGATGATCTCGCGACAAGCCAGCCTGTCGGGTATAAGTAAGGGTAAATCATGAGGAGGGATGGAAGCACTGAAAACCCTGATGTATGAAAATTATTTCTCCACATACCAATCAGCCACTCTACTTAAATTTTTAGTGATGCTATCTGATATCCTAGGTGGCAAATTACCAAAGATGGCAACATGCATCGATACCATTACCCAGTTGAAGATTTCATATATGAAATCTGAAGCCTTGTCCTCCCAAAACTTAGAATGGTATACATGGACTGGCTCAGCATCCGATGGAGACCAACTCCAATTCATCAAGGGAAAAGACGTCATGGAACATATTGCATCCATGAGATATGCAGACATAAAAAATGAATCATCTTTCCCACTCTCTTTCTACGTCCGATATTTTGTAATCTGAGTGGTCAGGCTATCTGATAACATTTTGGCCCAGTCAAAAGAATATCCTTCTGCTACTGAATATATCAAGGGCACCCATGGGAGGAAAAAATGCGTGGTGTCTTCCCTCCCATACAATCTACAGGTCATCATCGCCACATATTTGAACTGTGGTTCCAAAGAGGATATGGAATAAATCCCATTTTTGTCTACCCTGAACTTCGCTGAGTGTGAGACCCGATCCTTGATCAAATCAGATAAACTTTTTATGTATTGTTCGGATTCCTTCTATTTAAAATCCTCTAGAAACTTTGCATTGTATGTGAAGTCTAACGTGGGTGGTAACTTGTACATCGCCTGTAAGCTTTCTGGTCTAAAGGTCCCAACAATGACCTTCTTCTCATTGATGATGGTTTTGGTAGGAATGTCTACATGATATAGCGCCCATCGGATCATGTCATAGTAAGGCAGGAAGCGTGGCCTGGATGCTACTTTGTGCATCTCTGCCTAGAAAACGATATTTTATTTGGTAGTCATGTCATATTTCTCATTGTAACTAGAATCATCCAAACAGTTCACCACATCTAATTGCAAAACCTATGAGACGTATGACCAGGTTCGCATGGAATCAATGCTCCGAGGTGAAGTATTTGAAACATTATCAAAACCTTGTCCTGAAACCTCAGCGCTTGCCTTGGATGCTTTTGGCGAGGCCATGACAGGGGATTGTAACTTAGCTCTTCTGCAATAAAAATGCGTATACATATAGAAGTTATCTTACTGAGAAAAACTTCTCTGTGCGGGATAGAAATGAAATTTATGAATAAAATAGGAAACAAAAGATCTATATCTTTGAACGTTTAACATATCGATTTCCTTACGAACAAAATGGTCCAATCATATTTAGAGAGAGATTTTGGAAATAAAAACCATATCCTTACTTTTTTGTTTCTCCTTATTTCCAATTAATTCCATAAATTTCGATGGTTCATACCACAAGCCGGCTCAAGGAACATTTGAAAATACCTTGTAAACTACGCACTGTTATTATTTGCATTAAACATTGATTATGCTAGCTTGGCTTCTTTAATCAGGATTTAAAACAACATTTCGGCGTTCGTCGTATCAGGGCTTTTAACTCTAACATTTTGAGCCTCTAAAACCCGAGATGGTGATGATTATATTTAATTAAGAAAGGACGTAACTAGGATCAAGTGTTTTAATTGATATCATGACTTCGTGACCTGGGACCTCAAAGGTATAGTTTCCAGGAGGAATGTATGCCGAGTCGTGAAATCCTGAGAAAATTAAATCATGGTCAAAACTAACAACCCTGACTCTAACCTGGGTTACTTAGGTAAAATTTTTGTGGCTTCGTCTTTCGAAGTTTTAGCGGTAATGTTTTAGGAGAGAGTGAATTTCGAGATGTGAAATCCTGACAGCACTTGACTGGGGTTTACACGGCCTTACTCTTATATTTCACCTAAGGTAAGATTTTTAAAACTTTTTGCAACCTCACACATCGGGGTTTGTAAATCTTGTGACTTGTAACTCTCGAAGAGTGATATTCTGAGGTACAAAAAGCAACATCTTCGTTTAACGATAAAAAGTGGTAACTCATGAAACGTCACATCCCCCGCTATTTCGTATGTCAAGACTACTGATATTTTCAGTAGGTGAATGTCACGAAGTGAAAAAGAACTTAAGAACCAACATTTGACTTTTAAAATAGATTTGAACCAAATGAAAAAGGCAGGCCCAACAACATCCTTAATCTGAAGTTCGTCTAGCTGAGTTACTAGTTTGAACTCTCTTCCAGTTCGTACTTTTCTTCTATGCACTCTCTGAGTACTCTTCTGGAGAATATTAGTCCTTATTCCTTATTCCATTGGTTCTTCATTCCCTAAAACTAGGTATAGTGCATTGCACAACATTTCTGTTAATTGGTCATTCCCAAGAATATCAGAGAATAATTGAAACCAAAGGTCGACTACATTTTGAGGTTTCTCATGTTGCCTTGGTGTGACTACAGGGTTTCTAGGTGTAGGGGGTGAAGCAGGGACTTGCAAAATATTAGGGTAAACGATAGGTTGTGGGGGTTTCTATTACATCTCATGGCTAAGGATATTTTGGAATACTTCTATGACTTTTTTAAAGAACAACTTTTGTTTCAAAGGGTCATACCTGTCTTCTTTAGGTGCTTCTTTCTAGATCTGAGGTAGATTATCATCATCAACTCATGTCTTTTCTCCTCCTCGAGTGATGATATTGAGGTTGGGAAACTTTCTTTTAATAACTCTCTTGATTTCTGAACCGATGAGGTTAGTTCCTCGTTGAGGTTAGTTCTTCCTCCTCTGAAGTCTCCTCTAGACCCACATCCTCAACCTCTTCCCAGTCCCTGAGGGTTTTCATTCTCCTTGAATGTTGTTTGGTCCAACCTGTCTGCAAGTGCATCCAATTCTCTACATTGATTGGTGGTGTGTGTGATAGATGCACAAAACTCACAGTGTACAGTATTTGGTACTATCGAATATTTTTGCATAATGGGGCACTGTCTTGGCCCATTCCCATGGATTCGACAAATCTTGCAATACTCAATTGTTGGTGCTTCTTGGATCCCTGGAAAAGCATGATATGGGGTGGGGTTATGGAATGGTAAATTCGCAGATACTTGCGCAAATCCTCCTATGGGTCCTAGTGGGGGTACCATCGGATTCTGAGGAGGTCCCATTCCCCTCATTTGTGGACATTCATTCACCAAATGTCCTTGTATATAACATCCGGTACACCAGACCTACGGTCATCCTAGTCTAGGTATCATCAATTCTTGAATATTTTTGTAAGCGCTAATATTTTACCTTGTAGTTGCACCAAATTTGCATCTGCTTGGGCTCTGTTCACTCTCAGGCTCCCAAGATATCATCCCATGGCTTCAATCTTTCGTGATTGTTCCAAGGAGTCTATCAAAGTGGTTATATGTTGTTGCGTTAGCAGAATCTGTGTCAGAGGTAGAAATCCATGAATATACCATTCTCTTTGATGTTCCTCATGAATTGGATGTGCTGACCTCCCTATAGCATCTTTAAACTTCTGGATGTATTCCCAGGATAATTCACCTTCCCTTTGTTGAATCTCTCACAACTCATACAGAGATTGTTGTTCTGATTGAGGTATCTTAAACTTTTCTATGAACCTTTTTCGTACCTGGCCAAGTGTGAATGATTGACCATTCATTCCTGGCACTCCTAGATCAATAATATTCATGTACCATTTGAGAGTGTGACCTCTCAAGGTATTTTGGAACTCAACCAACTTATTTTCATCCAAATTCCCTTCGGATCTCTAGATTGGTTTGCACAAGAACCAATGATTCTCAACATCTTTATCTCCCTTACCCTAGAATTCTGGGTATCGAGCAATAGAAACTCCTGCATGAACAACCATTGTTTATCTTCCTGCTCCTATCAAAATGAAACCTAACGGTCCTTCTTGAGATCTACCAGGGGATCCCAATATCCTCCCTGTACTCGCACTTCTTGGTTGTGATTGACTAACTAATTGTACTGGAACATAATTAGCATATGAGGGTAGTATCGAACTTACCACTTGTATAGAAGACACTTTGGGTATGGACAATTCGGGGTTGGCGCCACTGGCTTCGGGGAAAGTTTCGTTGATATAGGGGGTTGCATTCTCTTCCTCTGGAGTAGTCTCTTCAGTTGTATTCTCGATATTTCCTGGCATCGGGGATGAATCTTCTCTTTCCTCTTCAAGATCCATGTCATCTTCCTTCTCCTTTTTTTCTACACCTTGTCCTTCCTGTCCACCCTCCTGGGGACTTCTTTCTCTCTATGCTTCTCTCTCACTTAATCTTTGACTAGCTAGTCTTTCCTTTCTTCTCATCTTTTGCAACTCTTCCATCTATATTTCCTCTACTTCTCCTAGTCCAACTTATTTCCGCATCTTATTGGACTTTTTTACTACTTTCTTTATTATTCCGCACCACCACTTCTCAACTATGGCAGCTCTTTTCAAGGATTTATTGTCTCTTAAGTCCATTTCTTATTGTTTCCCCTATTTTTCAAAGAACCCTCTCCCCTCTCTCAGGCTATGACTCCACCCCAAACTCGCCCTACCCCAAGCGAGGGTGTTTACGCTTCCATATCAGTCAGGGACATAGACAACATCCCCTCTTCCATCAAGAAAACTTTAATCCATAGGGGGATTTCTCTCAACAATATTCCCCTTGCATATTTTTTGAAATCTGCCTCTACTCATGAAAAATATTGGTGATTCTCGGCTACAAACTCAATAATTTATCCTTCTAATGTGGTATTGACCCAGAAATCAATCGCTTGCATGACTAGATGATCCAGTCGATGAAGTGTTGCAATATTTTCTATATCCCAAGTACAAGTCATATTGACTCGTTCTTGGAACTCTGGAGCTTCTTGGATCCTATCTATCCAGTGGAAAATTTCTTTCGGGAACTTAACCCAGAATATCTTGTATTGGTCGCGCAATATTTCTGAGTAAAATACTACCTCTCATGTATCTTTAACATATTTTTCCCTTAGTTATGCTTATTTCCATATGAAGGCATCATTTTTTGTCTCCCACCATTGGTCAATATTAGATCTTTGAATCCACAGAAGAATCCTCCCTATAGGTTCCCTTTTAACGCAAGTCCCAGCAATGAAACCATTTTTTTTGTGCAAGATTGATCAGACCAGGGTCCTTCTCAGGTTACAAACAAAAGGTATTGAGTATTCTAGAGCACTCACATTTTCATCTCCTCCGAAGAGAATAAGTCTCACCCAAAGCGCGGCTAAGAAAAAAGGATAGGGAAGGGCAAGGAGAATACTTAGGTGGGTTCACAGAACCCTCAAGATTCATCATGATCTTGTGAAAGAAAACTAACTACAAAACATATATGAACTCATATACGCAAGAACTGAAGCTAATTAGGCTTTGGAAAGCATTCAAACACAAAAACATCATGTGGAACTAATGAAGCATAAAGAAGTATTGTAAATATACAATGTAGAATTATAAACACGGAAAGATGTAACATATTTTGAAATTTAGGATCCTTCTTCATATATTATCCTCAGATCTTTCCCAGTTACAACCTCAAAGATACAAAGTAGTTCTCTGTTACAGAATCCTAGCTCTGGACCCATGTTACAGAGCTCTAATTACCAAAATGGTGTACAGATTACATTACAGAACTCAACCTGACTTCTCAGCAATAGGCAACAAAAATTATGAAACTAACCAACCTTTACAATTATGACCGAACCTAACACCAAGGGGAGAACCCTTTTATAGTTGTGTTCATCCCATATATATAAGCTAAGTAGGGTCTTGTGGATTTGGATTTCATGCTTTCTTGTTCTTTTGCAACTTATTTTTCTTTGCTGACATTGCATTATCCTTTTCGCAACTGATTTATGTTACTTCTCCTTGCTCTACTGTTCAACTTGTTATGTAGCTTGCGCAACTCGTACTAGGCCAAAATGGGGACTGTAGTCCTTCTTGCACGGCTTCTTATCCAAAAACGAAGGGCCCAACATGGAATAACTAGAGTCGAAATTATAGGATTAGTAGTTGGGGGCATGGCATCCCAAGAGGCACATATTTTTCTATATATTGCATCTTTTCAATGTAAGCCAGGTTGGTTGGCAAAGTAGTGTAGACAGTATACAATTGAATGTAATCCTCGATCCTGATTGAAATATAATGCAGAAGTCCCAAGGATTTGACGAAAATATTCTAATGGTGGTGGTATGATGTATTGTGATCCCTTCTATATATGTACTTCATGTTTTATATATCTTCATGTCTTTACTATATTTAAATTGGAATGTTTAATAAGTCTAGGATTAATCACGCGGTGCTCTAGACTTCACCATTTAAACTTCTATGTTTTCTTCTAAGTAACTTAGAATTCATCTTCTATGGTGCTCTGAGTTTCCTTTATGTACTCTTTATTTCACCCCACTCAATGACATTTGAAACTGAAAGACGTTTTCCTGCTTAGCCTTTATCCTCTCAAAGTTTTAGTTACCAAGTCATTTATTTCTCTCCCTTTCTGGAATTTGACTCTGTTATAACCTTAAATTGCACCACACATGCTTACCTAGCATTAGGCCAACTCATATCCTTTCTTTTCCAAAAACACTGCTGAACAATTCTTTGAAAATCCTCTTGTGTGAAGGCCCACATGCCCTAACCCATTACTGCACGCGTGTACACGCTAGCTGACCCAAAACAGCTTGCGTGGACCAACAAAAACATGAAAAAAGGAAAGTTGCCAACGGAACAAAAAGCTATGGGTGAGTTAACTAAAACTCCCGGCCATGCATGGCCAAGGGTTCATTCAAATACCTAACTCCTTCTGGCCTATAAAAGAAGGGGTAGGGGTACCATTTGGAAAGGGGAAGAATATAGAAAAGAAACTCTGCCCATTTATGTATTCCATTGTCCCAACCCTTTAGCCTTTCCTAATGCCAAAGGAGATTTAAAGAAAAGAAGTTGAAGGATAGAAGAAGAGGAGCCCAGGATCAGGTTCAAGGAGCGGTGGTCAGTCTCATCTTTTGTAAGTTGACTTATTTTAAGTAATAAAGAAAATAATTTTCCCGTCCCAATTCATGAAATTTTTATGGTTTGATTCGTTTATGTTTGATTTCTAACCCATGAGTATATAATTAATATGCATGCATAGTTGTTTCTCTCCTTGAATGTAGTTCAACTTTGGAAGGAGTATTGTGAACAAGTAATCAAGCACAATGGAGGATCAACATCAAACGTCGGTAACGAGGTAGGTTGATTTTTCGATGCATTTACTAAGAAAAGGGGATTTAAATCTAGGGATGAAGGTAGAAAGTAATTTATATTCAGTCATATCTACATGCAAAGTCTGAACTCTATTTGCTAGTCCGTAGGGTGTTTTTCCCCAACAAAAGAATTGGCTACCATACTGGGGAATTAACTCTTTAGGGTTCCTGGAATTTTATAGTTTTTGGGTAGCTTAAAGACTAGTTTTTTCTTGCTTGTCTTTTCTTTTTGTTTTTATAAAGTCTGAGCTAGGAGGGATTTTGGTTTTCCATACCATCTTTCCTTGACTTTTGCTTGACTATTTTTTTTGGGACCCACAGAGGTACATGCAGCCTGCACAAGGCCTGCACGCATGTACCTGCACCCTATCCTCTTATAGCCCGCGTGTGAACTCTAGATGTAGAGGTAGCAGTAGCGTGTAGGAGTTCAGAGAACCTCAGAGGCAGTCCTCCTCTTCCCTGTCAGAATCACATATTCTCAGGGGGTTTTCTGGAATTATGTTTGAGTCTTGTTTGCTAACAGTGCTATCTCAGATTGTTTCTGCCTTATTATTTTTTTCTTGCATTATTTGTTTTTCTGTTAGAAAGAGTATCCAAGCCTTCAAGGGATCTTGGTTATAAATATCAGTGGTCTCTTCCTGGTTTGGTATGTCTGTTTTCATTTTCTCTTAGAGTTTAGATATACACGCAACATGTACAAGGTCAGCTCGCGTGTACACACCCTCTGTCTCTGTTCAACGCACATTCGCACGCGTGTTGTTTGAGTAATCGCTGCGTGCTTGTACATGCTAATTTTGTTAAGGGTGAGGCAGTCATCCTCTTCTTTGATAAGAAGTATTCCCCTCAGGTGTTTGAATCTCTGTTTGAATAGTCAGTAGCTTAGAATTATTTTTATCCTTAGCTTGCTTTTTCTCATTTAAAATGTTAGAATTTTTTATTTTTTTTTATGCTTTTTAGACAAGTGGGAGAGTCATTGTTTTTACAATTGCTATTGTGTGATTTTTTAATCTGATTCTTTGTGATCTACACTTTAAGACAGAATTGTTTTTCTTGGTTTTTTGCTTGTCGGTATTTTCCCTTTTTTTCTTTACTAGCACTTAAAAAAAAAAAAAAAACTCTTTTCATTTTCTTCTTTGGTTGAAGAGTGTGTTTCTGAATCATTAGCTAGGGAAAAGTCTTTTATTTCATAAGTTTTTTCAGTTCACTTAGATCATAAATAGCTCATAGTCGAGTGAAATTCCTTTGAGTTTGCTGTCCAAAATCTTAGAAAAGTTAAAAAATCTTTCTTTTGAAAAGTTGTTGAAATTTTGTATTTAGTAAAAGTTTTGTTTCCAGCTTTTTTATTCATTTTTTGCTTTGATATTTTACACATCATTAGTTTCACCCTCATACCCCTTGATGTAAGACAAAGCCATAAAAGTAAAGCTAAATTTAAAATATACTAGAATTTTATGTTTGTAGGGTTCACAAACTAGTTCAGGACTAGGGCCTTGGATTAGGTTGGAGAGGAAACTCTTCAAGGCCATTTAAAATCAAACATTGGAGTCTGAGATAGGGAGTGTTTGAGTCTAGTTTCATGGAATTTATCTAGGACCCCCCTCTAACACAGGAGATCAACATGAGGTCGCATGCGGAAAGGTAGTGGAGATAACCCCTCCAAAGCCGAGCCAATCGTAGTGGAGAACACATATAGAGGGCTTGTTTTGGGATTCCGTCGTTTTCATTTGCCATGCAGCTTCGTGGGCCTCGAATCCATTCGAGGTCCTCAGTTGTCTTTTGGACCATTTTCTCTCGATACCCTTGACAAGTTTTGGTCTTGATACCCTACTCATTGTTGTCTACCCGACTTTCAACTGTACCTGCCTGGTGACTATTCGCGTGTTGACAACCTAGTTGCCAATATTTGTTAGGGACATATATAGATGACTACAGGGGTATACCACGATACCTAGGACATACATTAGGCCACTATTTGTATATTATACCTAGAGGATTCTTCCATGTTCGAGTTTCATTTGCACCGGTAAGTTTCTCTAGTGTTGGCTATTGTAACTATTCTTCCAATTAATTTAGTGTTTGCTTGTCTTATCTTCTAGGGACTTTTTTCTTAGTGTGTGTTACTTTTTAAGCATTTAGACTACCTTAGAGTGTCTTGGGTCTTCTCACACAGTGGAGGATCCCAAGCTCCGCCGGTCACAAAGGCTTCTTGGCCTGCCGCCGATTAGACTGGAGCCACCCCCGCCACCATTAAGGCGGAAGCTAGACCAACAAGGGTCTTTTGAAGCGACCGGGTTACAAACCATTGTGCCCGAACAACCCCTGAAGGAATAGACCATTTTGGACCTTGAAGAAACCACTCTTGGCTTGGTTGAAACCCCAACCATTGATCTCTTGGCACCTTTCATTGTACCAATTCAATTTTACGAGCGCCAGATAGTGTCGCATACAACAATGGAAACAAATGTTGTTACTTCTACTGGGAATTCTTTAGTTCCCACCACGGTTGTCACCACAGGAGAGACGTCATCTCCTAACCTATCGTCATCGATTCGAGCCACCATGGTCTCAACCGTAATTACTTCGCACAGTGGTCCAAACCCATATTTGGCAGAGGCCACAACCCCTTTCACACCTAGTGCGACAGGCCCTCCGTTCTCATACGGTATGCCTAGTTTGGGTACAAGTCCTGTACTATCCTACTCCACTTTATAGACTTTGGGTCTGGGGGTAGGGAGCTCTAGCACTCCTTTGCAAGGTCACATGGGGAGCACTCCTGTCCCTTTTAATTATTTTCCTTATGCAGGAGGTCATATCCCTCCTTCATCCCCTTCACTTGGTGGTTCGCATTAGCAATCCATAGGGCAACCTACACACAATAGTTTATTTGGAGAGGGGAGTTTATCTGAAGGTGTTGTTACCTTCGCATAGTATGTTGGTAGGTTCAACACCGTTGGAACAAAACGTTTGGTAACAACACCTTCTCATCAGCCGCTTTCCCGACTAGGGGCAACCCCATTTTTGGACAATCTACTTCTGGGCAGGGTATTATTCCTGCACAGGGGGAAAACTTACCAGGACCTTGGAACTCAAGGCAAGGATCTGTTGCCTCCTCCGGAATGTTGATCTGGGGTAATTCTTTCCATAATCAATGGAACCCTGGACAAACTACTATGCCTATCCCTACGGGACCAGCATAGGGTAATCCTTCCCAAAGTCCTTCGAACACAATGCATGCCCAACAATCTATGTCCTATTTGGAAATCAGGTGATGATGTCTCCACATATGCAAAATCCTTATGTTGGCCAGGGCCATGGTTTTTACCAGAATCCGGGCCAGCAACCAAACTTTTCCTGGAAACCTGGTGCCAGCCAAACTCCAGGACCCTTTTTCCCAAGTTATCAGTAGCAACCCAAACTACCTTTCCTGACGACTTTACACTTGCTAGATTTGACAAGGTTGTTGAATGACTCAATTTGTCACAATCCACGTTCGCCTCCTATGCCGATGAAGTTTCCTTCAGACATTCCAAAGTTTGAATCCAAGCCTAATGAAGATCTAGGCGATCATGTGACTACCTTCCATCTTTGGTGCTCATCTAACTCATTGAAAGATGACTCTGTACAGTTGTGATTGTTTCAACGTACTCTCATTGGGAGTGTCGCGAAATGGTACATTGAGCTCAATCGCTCAAGATACTCTTCTTTTGGTGAATTGGCGATGGATTTCCTTAACCATTTCCTGTTACCTATGAGATACGACGCTGCCACAGAGCTGCTTGCTAATTTTGAACAGACAACAGCGGACCATCTCTCAGATCACATCCAAGAATGGAGACACCGGAAGAGTTTAATCAAAGTACCAGTCCCACCAACATTCTTGCACTAGTGGTTCCTTATGTCTTTGGTCCCGTAGTTATCCAAAGACGTCGGGACATCCAGAGTTTTCTCTGAAGAAGATGTCATTATGAGGGCTCAACAGCTTGAGCTCATCTATTCTCAGTCTAGTTTATTATACAACATCTTGCCAGATGCGCCACGTTCAATACTGGATAAAACTAGACAGAGATTTGGACCACATGCCGATGGTATCGTCAGTTCAACACAAACTAAGCCCGCTGAGCAATTGACAAAGTAGTTGTAGCAGTTATCCATACAACACACAGTGGCCAGCCAAACTACTACTTTGGCTGCTCCCCCTACCCAAACGTCGGAAGTACACACAGTGTAGTCGACTAACCCAAAGGCCACCCAACAGCCTGGAGGGAAGAAAAAACAATGAAAGAAGGGTAAGGGGCATAAAAATCCCAACGATAATGCTGGCGAGGAAAACACTGAAAAATGGAAGGCAAGGTATCCATGCAACTTGTGCATGGAAGACCAGCCGACCCATTTATGTCCTCAGCTTGCAAAGGCCCAAAAATTTGTCACATAGCAAGAACAGGCACTGTTGACGAACCCATTTCAGCATGGGAAAAATCTAACTCAAGCCTCTGCAAGTATGGAAGGGGGCAACCAAGAAAATTGCCCACCTCTGAACAACCCCTCATCTGTGAACGTATATATGGTTAGGGGTGATTCTTTCATATTGACTAGAGAGGACGATTATAGTAAACCAAGTGCTTCTGAGAAGGGTAAAGAAGTTGACCTCCCATCTCTTCCTCTACAGATTGAGAATACGTTGGAAGAAACAATGACACGCATTCCAAAAGGTGCATTTAAAAAGGCTTCTCATAACCCAAACGCAAGGGCCACCCAAAACTACTCTGTGGTGGAAGATTTATCACAAACCCCTTGTGCAATGTCTACTTTGGAGGTCCTCCAAAGTTTCCCTTCTCAGATAAAAGCCTTGTTAACCGCTTTTGGCTCTATTGAGACTTGTAATCCGGGAACTATCATGTTAGATACAACCAACTTAAAACCTCGTCTGCCTTACCACGTAGCATTTCAAATAGTAGTGGCTTACCCCACGAAAACTTTTACACAAAATATCTTCCACACGGTGGTCAACGAGGGTGCCTCAATATGCGTTATGTCGTTGGCATGTTGGAAGGCCATTGGCCAGTCCATTTTGTCTCCATCACCTACTTTCCTCACTTCTTTCAACGGTCATTCATTCCAACCACATGGCATCATTCCTTCTTTCCCCATGCAGTTAGGAGGGAAGACCGTGTGTGTCGAAGTAGATGTAGTCAATGCTCCCCTCGACTATAACCTCTTGTTAGGACGGAGTTGGACTCATGCTATGCAAGCTCTGGTTGATACAGTTTTTCAAGTCTTGTTGTTTCCACATGAGGGCTGGATAGTGACCATCGATCAATTATCTTTCTCTAGACCTGACTCAGCTTTGGGGGCATCCACGGTCCTGCTGATCGATAATCTTCAACTAGGTGTCGTCAACATAGGAGTTGGTTTGTGCCCATATTTGATGGGTACTTTTGATTACCCACCTCCTCACGACAATATCAAATTTATATCTAATCACCACAAGGTTGAGATTTTTCAAGTTTCGTCGTTCTACATGACTTACTTCAAGGATCCATGGATTCTTCCTTCCCCATCAGCCACGATGGATGAGACAGGACACCTAGGCATGTCCATGCCCTTGTCTTCCACTGAACTAGTGTACTATTTAGTTCAGCAAGCTTCATCTAACACCGATTTGACTCCTGCACAAGAGTTAGATCCACTTCCAGAGCCTATTTGGGCTCAAGGTTCTCTCACTAACGTTGATTCGTTAGACTTAGTCTTGCCTTCTGATGAAGCAGTAATAAAAGCAATGACTAGTCCGGACAAACCTTGGGAAGATCTTCATCATAGATCATATTTCCTCCCCGAGTTAAGCCGAATCAAAGAAGGATAATTCACAAGTGCAACTTCTACATAACGTTAGGATGTTTGTTAGGTTTCATTGTATCAACAATAGGGATCATGGTCGATCCTCTCAAGGTGGAAGCAATAATCCAGTTGCTCCCCCCATGCACAGTTCTTCAACTTCAAAGTTTACAAGGCAAGACAAACTTTTTATAACGCTTCATCGCCAACTATGCCGAAATTACCAAGGGCTTTATGTGCCTACTGAAGAAATAATTTCCTTTTTACTGGGATGAAGCCACTCAATTCTCTTTCGATGCATTAAAACACGCTCTCACAACTGCGCCTCTGCTACGACCACCTAACTATAACAATGATTTTTTATTATATCTGGTTGCCGCAGAGTCAACTATTGGCATGGCTTTTGTTCAAGAAGATGATTTGTTCTCAGAATACATGATCTATTACCTGAGTCAAGGCCTTGTAGGACCTAAATTTAATTATTCTCATATCGAAAAACTTGCATTGGCAGCAGTTCATGCTGTTCAATGGTTTCGTCATTATGTTCTGTTTCGCAAGACCACCGTCATTGATTTCATGAATCCATTCCAGTATATGTTGACACAATGAGTTATAGGTGGAAAAATTAGTAGATGGATAGTCATCCTCTAGGAATATGACTTAGACTTCATTTTAGCAAAGTCCAAAAAGTCATTGGTCTTCGCAGAGCTTATTTCTGAACTTCCGGTTGAGTCAGGTGACGTTGTGCCTGAAGAATCACCTATCCGGGGAGACATTTTTTTATCACATCTTCATATACTTGGCACAGAGATATACTTATCTATCTCCAGACTTTGAAGTTCCCCACTTCTTCTTCTCGTGATGAGCATCAGTGTATACGCCATCAGGATAAGAATTATCTCATACTCAATGATACATTGTATCGAAGAGGTGTAGACTGCATCTCACATCGATGTCTCAAATATGGGGAGGTAGTCATCATGCTCAATGATTTCCATATCGGAGCTTGTGGCGGTCATTTGTCGAGGTTGGCAACAACCCAAAAGATTCTATGAGCAGGTTACTTCTAGCCGATGCTTATCAAAGATTGTGTAGAATCGGTCAAGAAGTGCCATCTGTGCCAAGTCTTTTCTCGAAAGATGAGGGCACATCCCGCTCTTATGTTTCTTGTCATCACAGTTAGTCCCTTCACCAAGTGGGGGATTCATTACACTACTTGCAACCCCCCATTAGCAAGGGGGAACCACTATATCATGTCGTTGTAGACTACTTCACTAAGTGGGTCGAAGCTATGCCAACGTTTAAAGATGATGGAGAGACTGCAGCTCTCTTTTTATTCAACCAGATCATAACAAGGTTCGACGTCCTGAGAGAGATTGTTACTGACCATGGCAGTCACTTTTAGAACTAAATGATGACTGAATTAACATCAAATCTTGGGTTACGGCAAGAGCATTCATCACCCTACTACCCCCAAGCCAATGGGTAGGTGGAAGCTGTAAAAAAAACTCTCAAGACTATTCCACAACAAACTATCAACTCAGCCAAGTCAAATTGGCATTTGATGTTATACTCGACATTATGGGCTTACCGAACATCTGTTAAGACTGCAACTAGTTTCTCACCTTTCTAACTCGTTTATGGGTTGGAGGTAGTCTTTCCCATCGAATGTCAAATCCCATCTCCAAAATTGGCAGTACAATTATTGGCAGACACTTCTCCACTTGAAGAACGGTTAGTACACCTTGAGCAGCTCAATGAGTAGTGTTGTGATGTAGCCCTGGCCAACGAGGCTCACAAACATAAGGTCAAGTGTTAGTATGATAGGTTTGTTCATCCTCGGATTTTCTCTAAAGGCGACCTTGTCCTGGTCTATGACCAAGATAAGGACCCCCTGGGGGCAGGAAAATTCAAACCCATGTGGTTTAGACCCTTCATCATAAAAGAGGTATTAAAAAAGGGCAGTTATTGTCTGGTTGATTTTGAAGGGAATGCTTTGGCGGAGCCTAGAAATGGGCTCTACCTCAAGAAGTATTACTCATAGGTAGGTCACTATGGGTGACTTGTTGTAACATATGTATAGTCTTTGTACTATTACTTTTTTAGTTTCTTTTAAGTATTATGGACGTGTCATTGATGTTATCCTTCGTTAATATGGTAGATGCCAAGTGATTCTGAGGTGTTTGTTGGGTATGTAGACGGTGCTAGTCGACACACTTGGAGGCTTGCCTCCACAGCTTGGGTAATATTTACACCTCAGGGCCAGTTGTTATCTTTCGGAGGTATATGCTTAGGTGACACCACAAATAATGTCGTTGAGTATAGTGCAGTTATTGAGTTGTTTCATGACGCTTTTTCATTGGGTATCTCTCATCTTTGGGTCTATCTTGACTCTCAATTAGTTGTGTCGCAACTAAACATAGTATACCGGGTTCATGATCCAACTTTACATCGACGATTCCTTAGGGTACGTCTCTTAGAACGAAACTTTGATTATATTACATATTTTCATGTTCCTAAGAGATTAAACCAAATTACAGATACTCTAGCTAATCAAATTTTAGATTGGCATCTTGCACACATATGAAAGAACATTGACATAAGCATGTAAATACATTTTTGTGCATGTGATCCATAAGACACAAAAGATCAAAAACCCATATATAACATCATAAAACAACCAGAGTACATAGATGGACACAAGCACCTAAAAAATGGGACTAATAATGAGTCACGGGGCTTATGCCCTCAAACATATATACAAGTAAGTGCTCGTGGCATGTAAAAAGTATAAATAGGTTCAGGGCCTATGGGCCCTGTTATAATAGTCCACATCATGGGATAAATGCCTAAACAATAGGACCCACATCCGTGGTGCCCCCACTGTTAAATTATGTACCAAGGCAAGTGTTTCTCTTCCCTAGGCCCTAAGGGGGAGAAATTGCCGAATATGGGTCTTAGTCAAATTAATTTGTGAGATGCAAATTAAAAGAT
>JZKD02S1819398.1:189330-214420 GCA_000966675.3 Picea glauca
CGACGAAGTTTCCTTCGGACATTCCAAAGTTCGAAGCCAAGCCTAATGAAGATCCAGGAGATCATGTGACTACCTTTCATCTTTGGTGCTCATCTAACTCATTGAAAGATGACTCTGTATAGTTGCGATTGTTTCAACGTACTCTCATTGGGAGTGCCGTGAAATGGTACATTAAGCTCGATCTCTCAAGATACTCTTCTTTTGGTGAATTGGCGATGGCTTTCCTTAACCATTTCCAGTTACCTGTGAGATACGACGTTGGCACATAGTTTCTCGCTAATTTCGAATAGACAACAGTGGACCATATCTCTGATCACATCCGAGAGTGGAGACGCCAGAAGAGTTTAATCAAGGTACCATTTCCACCAACATTCCTGCTAGAGTGGTTCCTTAAGTCTTTGGTCCTGCAGTTATCCAAAGATGTCATGACATATGGAGTTTTCTCTGAAGAAGATGCCACCATGAGGGATAAATAGTTTGAGCTCATCTATTCTTAGTATGATTTATTATACAACATCTTGCTAGATGCGCCACGTTCAATGCTGGATAAAACTAGATAGAGAGTTGGACCACATGCCGATGGTATTGTCGATTCAGCACAAACCAAGCCCACTGAGAAATTGACAAAACAATTGCATCAGTTATCCATACAACACATAGCGGCCAGCCAAACTATTGCTTTGGCTACTCCCCCTACCCAAACATCGGAAGTACACACAGTCTATTCGACTAACCCAAAGGTTGCCCAACAGCCTAAAGGGAAGAAAAAACAATGAAAGAAGGGTAAGGGGGATAAAAAACCCAACGATAATGCTGGCAGGGACAACACTGAAAAATGGAAGGCAAGGTATCCATGCAACTTATGCGCAGAATATCACCCGACCCATCTATGTCCTCGACTTGTAGAGGCCTAAAAGTTTGTCACACAGCAACAGCAGGCAATGTTGACTAATCCGTTTCAACATGGGTCGAATCTAACTCAATCCTTTGCAAGTACGGAAGAAGGAAGCCAAGAAAAGTGCTCGCCTCCAAGCAACCCCTCATCTGCGAATGTATATATGGTTAGGGTTGATGCTTTCATATCGACTAGAGAGCACAATTATAGTAAAACAAGCGCTTTTGAGAAAGGAAAAGAAGCTGACCTCCCATCTCTTCGTCTACAGATTGAGAAGACATTGGGAGAAACAATGACACGCATTCCAAAAGGTGCATTTAAAAAAGCTTCTCGTAACCCAAACACAAGGGCAGCCCAGAACTACTCTATGGTGGAGGATTTATCACAAACCCCTTGTGCGATGTCTACTTTGTAGGTCCTCCAAAGTTGCCCTTCTCAGAGAAAAGCCTTGTTAACCGCATTGGGCTCTACTGAGACTTGTAATCTAGGTACCATCATATTAGATACAACTGACCTAAAACCTCGTATCACTTACCACGTAGCTTTTTAGATAGTAGTGGCTTACCCCATGAAAAGTTTTACTCAGAATATCTTCTGCACAGTGGTCGATGAGGGTGCCTCGACATGCGTTATGTCATTGGCATGTTGGAAGGCCATTGGCCATCCCGTTTTATCTCCATCACCTACTCTCCTCACTACTTTCGACGGTCCTTTGTTCTGACCACATGGCATCGTTCCTTATTTCCCTGTGCAGTTAGGAGGGAAGATCGTGTGTGTCAAAGTAGAGGTAGTCGATGCTCCCCTCGACTATAACCTCTTGTTAGGATGGAGTTGGACTTTTTCTATGCAAGTTGTTGTTGCTATTGTTTTTCGGGTCTTGTTATTTCCACATGAGGGTCGGATAGTGACCATCGATCAATTATCTTTCTCCAGACTTGACCCAGCTTTGGGGGCATCCACAGTCCCAATGATTGATAATCCTCAACCAGGTTTCATCAATGTAGGATTTGGTTTGTGCCCATCTTTGATGGGTACCTTCTATTACCCACCTCTGCAGGGCGATATCAAATTTATATCTAATCACCATAAGGTTGATATTTTTCAAGTTTTGTCGTTCCGTACGACTTACTTCAAGGATCCATGGATTTTTCCTTCCCCATCAACCACGATGGATGAGACAGGGCACCCCGACATGTCCATTCCCTTGTCTGCCACTGAAGTAGCGTGTACTCTTTAGTCCAACAAGCTTCAACTAACATTGATCTAACTCCTGCAGAAGAGTTAGATCCACTTCTAGAGCCTATTTGGGCTCAGGGTTCTCTCGCTAACATTGATTCATTATACTTAATATTTACTTTTGATGAATAAGTAATCAAAGCAATGACTAGTCTGGAGAAACCTTAGGAAGATCTTCATCACAGATCATATTTTCTCCCAGAGTTAAGCCGAATCGAAGCAGGAGAATTCACCGTGACATATGGCAACTATCACTGAAAATATACCAATCAACATCTCCCGAAACCATGGCATCGTGGAGAATATCTTCGTCAAAGCAGATTTCTCCTCCAAAGAGATCCAAATCTACACGGATCTTTTCAAAGAATTTAGCGACATTTTTTCTTGGTCTTATGAGGAAATTCCAAGTATCGATCCAAAAATAGTTGAACATGAAATCACAACGTATCCTGATGCCAAGCCTGTTCGACAAAAACTTCATCCAGTTAATCCCAAGAAAGAAGCAACCATCAAGATTGAGGTTGAGGAATTTCTAAACGCAGGTTTTATCTATCCTATCCATTTGACTCAATGGGTGTCGAATCCTGTGCCGGTCAACAAAAAACAAGGCACAATTCGTGTATGTACTGATTTCCGTGATTTGAACAAGGCATGTCCCAAATATAATTTTCCAACACCGTTCATCGACCAGATCATTGATGAATGTGCTAGTTGCAAAGCCTTTTCTTTCATGGACAGTTTTTCGGGATATAATCAAATCCAAATAAAACCCAAATACCAACACAAAATGACATTCATTTGTCCGTGGGGTACATTCGCATATCGTAAGATGCCTTTTGGTCTTAAAAATGTTGGCACCACCTTCCAATAGGCCATGTCTTTTTCTTTTCATGATCTCAAGCATATAGTCGAGGCCTATATAGATGATTTAGCATCATAATCTTGCAAGAGAATGGATGATCCTACGTACCTTAGACTAATATTTGAACATTGTCTCTACTTTAGGATTCACTTGAATCCAAACAAGTGCAGCTTCTACATAACGTCATGAAATTTTCTAGGTTTCATTGTATCAACAACATGGATCATGGTCAATCCTCTCAAGGTGGAGGCAATAATTTAGTTTCCCCCCCCACGCAAAATCCTAGAACTTTAGAGTCTACAAGGCAAGGTGAACTTCTTCCGACGCTTCATCGCCAACTATGCCAAAATCACCAAGGGCTTTATGCGTTTACTGAAGAAAGACATTTATTTTTTTTGGGACGAAGCCGCTCAATGCTCTTTCGATGCATTAAAACATGCCCTCACAACTGCACCTCTGCTACGACCACCTAACTATAACAAAGATTTATTATTATATCTGGCTGCCGCAAAGTCAACCATTAGCATGGTTTTAGTTCAAGAATATGATTCATTCTCAGAATACGTAATCTATTACCTGAGTTGAGGCCTCGTAGGATCAGAACTCAATTATTCTCATATCGAAAAACTTGTGTTGGCAGCAGTTCATGTTGTTCAACGGTTTTGTCATTATGTTTTGTTTCGCAAGGCCACCGTCATTATTGTCGTGAATCCATTCCAGTACATGTTGAAACGACAGTTTATAGGTGGAAAAATAAGTAGATGCATAGTCATCCTCCAGGAATTTGACTTAGACTTTGTTTCAGCAAAGTCCAAAAAGTCATTGGTCTTCGCAGAGCTTATTTCAAAACTTTCGGTTGAGTCAGGTGACGTTGTGCATGAAGAATCGCCTACCTAGGGAGATATGTTTTTGATCACATCTTCATATCCCTGGTATGGAGATATACTTGTCTATATCCATACTTTGAAGTGCCCCACCTCTGCTTCTCGTGATGAGCGTCAGCGTATATTCCATCAGGCTAAGAATTATCTCATACTCAATGATACGTTGTATCGGAGAGGTGTAGAATGCATCTCACATCGATGTCTCACACATGAGGAGGTAGTCATCATGCTCAACGATTTCCATACCAGATCTTGTGGCGGTCATTTTTTTGGGCTGGCAACAACCCAAAAGATTCTACGAGTAGGTTACTTATGGCCGACACTTATCAAAGATTGTATAGAATCGGTCAAGAAGTTCCATCCATGCCAAGTCTTCTCTCGGAAGATGAGGGCGCATCCCACTCATATGTTTCATGTCATCACAGTTGGTCCCTTCACCAAGTGGGGGATTGATTACACTACTTGCAACCCCCCGTCAGCAAGGGCGCATCGCTATATCATCGTAGTTGTAGACTACTTAACTAAGTGGGTCGAAGCTATGCCAACATTTAAAGATGATGGAGAGACTGCAACTCTCTTTTTATTCAACCAGATCATAGCAAGGTCTGGCGTCCCAAGAGAGATTGTTACTGACCATGGCAGTCACTTTCAGAACCAAATGATGACCGAATTAACATCAAATCTTGGGTTATGTCAAGAGAATTCATCACCCTACTACCCCTAAGCCAATGGGTAGGTGGAAGCTGTAAACAAAACTCTTAAGACTATTCTACAATGAACTATCAACTCAGCCAAGCCAAATTGGCATTTGATGTTATACTCGACATTATGGGCTTACCGAACATTTGTTAAGACTGCAACTGGTTTTTCACCTCTTCAACTCGTTTACGGGTTGGAGGCAGTCTTTCCCATCGAATGTCAGATCCCATCTCTAAAATTGGCAGTACAATTATTTCCAGAAACTTCTCCACTTGAAGAACGGTTAGTACACCTTGAGCAGCTCAATGAGAAACGTCGTGATGTGGCCCTGGCCAATGAGGCTCACAAACATAAGGTCAAGTGTCAGTATGATAGGTTCATTCGTCCTCAAATTTTCTCTGAAGGCGAACTTGTCCTAGTCTATGACCAAGATAAGGACCCCCTGGGGACAGGAAAATTCAAACCCATGTGATTCAAACCCTTCATCATAAAAGAGGTATTAAAAAAGGGTTCTTATCATTTGGTTGATTTTGAAGGGAATGCTTTGGTGGAACCTAGAAATGGGCTCTACCTCAAGAAGTATTACTCATAGGTAGGTCACTATGGGTAAATTTTTGTAACATATGTATAGTCTTTGTACTATTACTTTTTAGTTTCTTTTAAGTGTTATGGACGTGACATTGATGTTATCTTTCATCAATATGGCAGATGTCAAGTGATTCTGAGGTGTTCGTTGGGTATGCAGATGGTGCTAGTCAGCACACTCGGAGGCTTGCCTCTGTAACTTGGGTAATATTTACACCTTAGGGCCAGTTTTTATCTTCCGGATGTATATGCTTAAGTGACACAACAAATAATGTCACCGAGTATAGTGCAGTTATTGAGTTGCTTTGTGACGCCTTGTCATTGGGTATCTCTCATATCCATATCTATCTCAATGCTCAATTGGTTGTGTCACAACTAAACAGAGTATACTGGGTTCATGATCCAACTTTACACCGACGATTCCTTAGGGTACATCTCTTAGAATGAAACTTTTATTATATTACATATTTTCATGTTCCTAGGAGATTAAACCAAATTACAGATACTCTAGCTAATCAAATTTTAGATTGGCATCTTGCACACATATAAAAGAACATTGACATAAGCATGTAAATACATTTTTTCACACGTGATCCATAAGACACAAAAGATCAAAAAACCATATATAACATCATAAAATAACCAGAGTACATAGATGGATGCAAGCGCCTAAAAAATGGGACTAATAATGAGTCACGGGGCTTATGACCTCAAAAATATATACAACTAGTGCTCATGGCACGTAAAAATTCTAAATAGGTTCAGGGCATATGGGCCCTGTTATAATAGTCCACAACATGGGCTAAATGCCTAAACAATCAGAACCACGTCTGAGGTGCCCCCACTACATGAGGTTGCATGGATGGTGCTAGGTCCTCTATCTCTCCCATCGGGACTGTGCAAGTGAGTGCAGTGAAGTTCTGCTCAACTCGTCTAAGGAACCTCTCAGCCTCCCCAGCTGGGAGGTTCCCTGCTACTACTGCTCCCTCGGTGGTGGCAGTTGCGGCTTCTGGCCGAGGACAACACCTATTCTTTGCATAATCAACAGGTCACACGGGTCCCACATCTGCATGCAACAAACGTATACCCATCAAAAACTCTGGCATATAAAAAAAATGATATATATAACAAAAATTACATAAAAAATACATATGCAAACAAAAAATCTACAAAGGTGGAGAGTTACCCATCTCCCCTGGCTCCTCACCAGGAGGCACAGGTATCTCAGGATCTCTAGAAAATTCTATCCCTGCATATGGGTAATCCTCGATCACAGGGATCTGCCATGATATCCATGCAAAAAATTCATCGTCGAAGGACTCATTGGTCCTTCCACCACTCTGTTGTGGAAGTAATACTACCCATCTACACACTGTAGGAAATGAGGCCTGATGTCCTCATACCACTTCCCAAGGACTAAATCTTGGAACTCTCTCAAAGAAGAATGAACACAAAATCATACCGAACCCAAAATTCCTCTGTGTCCACTATTGACAATCTGTTTATTGCCTCTTCATACACTCAAGCAGTGTGGTACTCCAATAAAAAATATATGCATTCAAGCACTGGATAGCACAATTCATCTGTGCGTGAGACACCTGATGCAAGGTTGTTGAACCGCTAATCCACCCAATTAGTAATAATATCACCTGTAGCAATAGGTTAGTGATCTTACTGATGGGCACCTGGGAGCTCACACAGTTAGTCCCAACCTCATAGTGCTCAGCTATCAATTCTTCTATCTTATGTGGCCCCACATGAAACATCCTAAAGTTGATTGGTTCCCCTCTCCTTGAGAGGCCAGTCAAAAAATAGATATCCTCGGTGGTGGGCACTAGTGATTGCCCCTCTAGCATGAAGGCCTCTGCATTAGGGTGCCAATAGTCAATCAAGGCATTTAGTAGCCTTGTTTGCACTCGCATAAATGGACACAGGAAGAACTTTAGTAAACCACATTGCATCAACACAACCACGACATTCGGATCTCCTGTAACCAACTCACTGATTTCTTCATGCTCCCTTTCCCTCCACTGGACATACATCCTGCCAACACAACAAAGTTCAGGAGGGTCAGTGCTGGCTCTTTAGTTATTTTTTTCCATAAAAGGGGGGTACACGCGAGTTGTAGAGGCGACAGTCACACGTACATGCAGGCAGAATTTACTCTACCCAAGTGTACACGTGGCCTGTCCAGAGATATCCCACGTGTAACTAGGGCCAACCTTTTAAAGGTCGACGCCCACCCAAAAAATGAAATCAAATGCAAAATTGAAGAATTGAATAGCTAGATAGGGGAGTTTGTACTTACTTGGTCCAAGCGGAAGTTCGTTTCATCCACTGTAGCTCTCAGAATCACCTTTTTTAGAAAAGGGGGTCTTTTGGCTCCAAAGTCAATTTCCAAATCGACAATGGTGATAATGAGCTACCAGCTTCTATTTCTAGACATTCTGGCCTCTTTTTGTCACTTTTTTGGCCTCCCTTATCAGTTTCTTTATACCAAAAACCATTTAGAGTGATTCAGGAGTTATATGGGAGGGATTTGATTGGGTATTGGGACATTTTTTTGAGTTTTGAGATAATTTTGACGGTCCATGAAAATGTTTCCACGAATCAACTTGAGCATATAGGTTAGGTTACTACCCCGAATTTTGTGTCTCATTGTCTTTTTCCTCTTCCATAGGATCGATCCCATCAGGTTGTGACATGGAACCATCATATCTGCTTTAGAAGTGTCACAACTTAGTGGTAGAGCTTACCAGAACATGGATTCCCTAGGTAGCTCCTAGTTGCATTATGGTGTCCATGCCATCTCTAAAATATTTTAGGCTCAGGAGTCCTTATAGTCTTTCCTGAATATGAGTTTGAGCCTCATTTGCATGATTCTTCTTTGCTCTTGATCTCACCCTCAAGACTCCCAAAAAACTAACGGGTCTCCTTTTAATCCCTTTTCAGACCATCTAAACATGAAAATATTGTTGAGCAATCTTGTGGCCTTTCATGCTCGTTAAACTGAAATTTGAAGTCACATCTGTCTGGCGGTAGTTTACCCCTTTTTCGGTCTGGACGGTCAACTGTACGAACAAAGGTATACTCTATGGAACTTTCGTTCTTTAGAAGAGTACTCTCAGGTATAATTTTATCCCTTTTTCGGGCCTGAGGGACTAAACTTACAAATAAGAAACCCCCACGGAGTCCATAGTTAAGCTCTTTTTAGACTCCCTAAAATTGAAAAGATCGTCGAGTGACCTTATTATTTCACACTCGTTAAATTGGTCGAGAAGAATATTCCTGATGGAGTCCATAGTTAAGATTTTTTCAGACTCCTTAAAAGTGAAAAAATGGCCGAGTGATTTTGTCCTTGTCACACTTTTTAAAATGGTTTTGAATTAACGTCTAATCGGTGCTAGTTTACCCTTCTTTTGAACCGACTAGACTATCTTCGAAAAAGGTAACCCAATGGAGTCTCCTTTTATTTTTTTTCAGACTCTCTAAATATGAAAAACCACTGAGCCTACCTTCTCTGGGCTCGTTAAACTTACATCGAAGGATGTTACCATTGTGTGTTTTATCAACCGCATTTGCATATCTTATCCACCAGCCTTGTGACAGTTTTCTTTTGTGTCTTAACACCTTTGGCCACTGGAGGATTTTTCCCGAGTATCATTTTACTAGAACATCAGTATTTTCCTTGTGCCTTGAGATTGTATGTTTTCAATACTCGTTCCTCCATTGTAATGTAATATTCGTTTATTATTTTTCCACAATTATTGAAAAGAACATAAAAATCAAATATACCCCAAAAAGAGGAAGGGAAAAGTATTTTCTTTATTGGTAACATAATGAGTCGCCCTTCGATAAATCACATCTGTCCATTTTTTCATCATACTATGGGATGTAGTATGACCTTAGGAAGATTTTCTCTATATATAGAGTTATGTCCTCCATCGTTTGGTTATTCTTCCAAACATATGGAGATTTTTCATTGCCTCCTAATTCGTAGACATATGATTAACATACATGTTTCCTCGGTCTCATCATTTGTCATGCTATTGTTCAAGGGAAGTTTGTCACTAAGCCTAAGTCAACCCCTCTAAAATATGTCTCGTGTCTGCATACCCAGCCATCATGAATGTCCCATCAAGTCCTTGTTCAAAATCACTGAAGCCTTCAGTCTGATCATCAAGATTATCAAGTCCATGACCGACAAGTTGTCGAAGACCTCTGGCTAGTGCAGTCATACACTCATATTACACTCCTACCTAAGTTTTTGGAAGATTTTGAAGTTGTTTCTCGAGCTCTGTAGATCTCATCTCTGGCCATCAGGCCGAATCAGCTTCTGGAATATGGATACTCTATATGTATATCTTTCTGATTTTGAGATGTAGCTCCACTGTGTATTGTTCATGGCTACTCTTTATAGTTATTTGACATGGATCTACAGTGTATTTGATTGGTATCCATGGTTCTATTTTTATCCCGAGCATGGGTATGCCCACCTCGGTGAGACATTTGTTATTTTGCAGATGGCACCTCCCGATTCCTGATCCTTGGGCTCAATCGTTCAACACATCAGTAAATATTGGTAATGTATTTCATCCATCAGATGCTCTTATGACCTCACACATTAGGGGGCATCTGTTATAACCCTAAATTGAACCACACATGCTTACCTAGAATCAAGCCAACTCATATCCCTTCTTTGCCAAAATATTGTTGAACAACTCTTTGAAAATCCTCTTGAATAAAGGCCCATGTGCCCTAACTCATTATTGCATGCATGTACATGTTGGATAACCCAAAACATCCTGCATGGACAGACAAAAGAATGAAAAAAGGAAAGTTTCTCACTGAACAAAAAACTATGGGTGATTTAACTAAAACTCTCGGCCATGCATGGCCGAGAGTTCATCCAAATACCTAGCTCCTTCTAACCTATAAAAGAAGGGGTAGGGGTACCATTTGGAGGAGGAAAAATATAGAAAAGAAACTCTACCCATTTACATATTCCATTGTCCCAACCCTTTATCCTTTCCTAATGCCAAAGGAGATTTAAAGAAAAGCAGTTGAAGGACATAAGAAGAGGATCCCAGGATCAGGTTCAAGGAGCGGTGACCAATATCAAATTTTGTAAGTTGACTCATTTTAAGTAATAAAGAGAATGTTTTTCCCGTCCCAATTCATGAAATTTTTATGGTTTGATTAGTTTATGTTTGATTTCTAACCCGTTAGTATATAAATAGTATGCATGCATAGTTGGTGCTCATCTTGAATGCAGGTCATCTTTGGAAGGAGCAATGCGAACAAGTAATCAAGCACAATGGAGGATTGACACCAAATGCCGGTAATGAGGTAGGTTGATCCTTCCATGCATTTACTAATAAATGGGAATTTAAATCTAGGGACAAAGGTAGAAAGTAATTTCTATTCGGTCATATCTGCATGCAAAGTCTGAACTCTATTTGCTAGTCCGTAGGGTGTTTTTCCCCAACAACAGAATTGGCGACCATTCTAGGGAATTAACTCTTCAGGGTTCCTAGAATTTTATAGTTTTTGGGTAGTTTAAAGACTAGTTTTTTCTTGCCTGTCTTTTCTTTTTGTTTCTATAAATTCTGAGCTAGTAGGGAGTCTAGTTTTCCATACCAGCTTTCCCTGACTTTTGCTTGACTGTGTTTTTTGGGACCCACAGAGGTACACGCGGCCTGCACAAGGCCTGCACGCATGTACCCGTGCCCCATCCTCTTACAGCCCGCTTGTGAACACTATCTATAGAGGTAGTAGTAGCATGTAGGAGTTTAGAGAACCTCAGAGGGAGCCCTCCTCTTCACTGTCAGAATCACATATTCTCAGGGGGTTTTCTGGAATTATGTCTGAGTCTTGTTTGCTAACAGTCCTATCTCAGATTGTTTCTGCCTTATTATTTTTTCCTTGCATTATTTGTTTTTCTATTAGAAAGAGTATAGAAGCCTTCAAGGGATCCTGGTTATCAATATCAGTGGTCTCTTCCTGGTTTGGTCTATCTGTTTTCATTTTCTCTTAGAGTTTAGATATACAAGCGGCCTGTACAAGGTCAGCCCGTGTGTACATGCCCTCTGTCTCTGTTCAATGCGTGTTTGCACGCGTGCTATTTGAGTAATAGTCGTGTGCTTGTACAGGCTACTTTTTTTTAAGGGTGAGGCAGTCATCCTCTCCTTTGATAAGAAGTATTCCCCTCAGGTGTTTTTTGAACAATCAGTAGCTTAGGATTATTTTTACCCTTAGCTTGTTTTTTCTCATTTAAAATATTGTCAGAAAAATAAAAATAAAAATTTACGGTTTTTAGACAAGTGTGAGAGTCATTGTTTTTACAATTGATATTGTGTGATTTTTTAATCTGATTCTTTGCAATCTGTGCTTTAAGCCAGAATTTTTTTTCTTGGTTTTTTGCTTGTCGGTATTTTCTCTTTCATGCTTTACTAGCACTTAAATAAATAAATAAAAAATCTCTTTTCATTTTCTTCTTTGGTTGAAGAGTGTGTTTCTGCATCATTAGCTAGGGAAAAGTCTTTTATTTCATAAGTTTTTTCAGTTCACTTAGATCATAAGTAGCTCGTAGTCGAGTGAAATTCCTTTGAGTTTGTTGTCCAAAATCTTAGAAAAATTAAAAAATCTTTCTTTTGAAAAGTTGTTGAAATTTTGCATTCAGTAAAAGTTTTGTTTCCAGCTTTTTTATTCATTTTTTTATTTCATCTTTTACACATCATCAGTTTCACCCTCATACCCCTTTACGTAAGACAAAGCCATAAAATTAATGCTAAATTTAAAATCTACTAGACTTTTATGTTTGTAGGGTTCACAAACTAGTTCAGGACTAGGGCCTTGGATTAGGTTGGAGAGGAAACTCTTCAAGGCCATTTAAAATCAAACATTGGAGTCTGAGATAGGGAGTGTTTGAGTCCAGTTTTGTGGAAGTTATCTGGGACCCCCCTCTAACACAGGGGATAAACATGAGGTCACGTGTGGAAAGGTAGCGGAGATAACCCATCCAAAGACGAACCAATCATAGTGGAGAACACATATAGAGGGCTTATTTTGGGATTCCGTCGTTTTCATTTTCCACATGGCTTCATGGGTGTTGAATATGTTCGAGGTCCTCAGTTGTATTCTAGACAATTTTCTCTCGATACCCTTGACAGGTTTCGGGCTTGATACCCTGCTCATTGTGGTCTACCTGAATTTCGACTGTACCTGCTTGGTGACCATTCGCGTGCTGACAACCTAGTTTCCAATCTTTGTTAAGGACATACACAGGTGACTGCGGGGGTATATCAAAGTACCTATGATAGACATTGGGCCACACTTTGTAGAGTATACTTGGAGGGTGCTTTCGTGTTCGAGTTTCACTTGCACCAGTAAGTTTCTCTAGTGTTGGTTGTTGTAACTGTTCTTCCAATTAATTTAGTGTTTGCTTGTCTTATCTTCTAGGGAATTTTTTCTTAGTGTGTGTTACTTTTGAAGCATTTATACTACCTTAGAGTGTCTTGGGTCTTCTCACATAGTGGAGGATCCCAAGCTTCGTTGGTCATGAAGGCTTCTTGGCCTGTCGTTGGTTACACTGGAGCCACCCCCACCACCATTAAGGTGAACGCTAGACCAACAAGGGTCTTTTGAAGCGACCGGGTTACAAACCATTATGCCCGAACAACCCTTGGAGGAATCGACCATTTTGGACCTTGAAACAACCACTCTTGGCTTGGTTGAAACCCCAACCACTGATCTCTCGACACCTTTCATTGTACCAATTCAATTTTATGAGTGCCAAACAGTGTCGCACGCAGCAATGGTAACAAATGTTGTTACTTCTTCTGGGAATTCTTCAGTTCCCACCATGGTTGTCACCATAGGAGATCTGTCATCTCCTAACCTACCATCATCGATCCGAGCCACCATGGTCTCGACTGCAATTACTTCACACAGTGGTCCGAACCTATCTTTGGCAGTGGCCACAACCCCTTTCACACATAGTGCGACAAGCCCTCCATTCTCATACAGTATGCCTAGTTCGGGTACAAGTCATGTATTGTCCTACTCCACTTTACAAACTTTGGGTCTGGGGGCAGGGAGTTGTAGTGCTCCTCTGCAAAGTCACATGGGGGGAACTCCTGTCCCTTTTAATGCTTTTCCTTATGCAGGAGGTCATATCCCTCCTTCGTCCTCTTCACTCGGTGGTTTGCATCAGCAATCCGTCGAGCAACCTACACACAATAGTTTATTTGGAGTGGGGAGTCAAGGAACACCTTCGCATAGTATGTTGGTAGGTTCGACACCATTTTCTTGGAATGGAACATTTGGTAACAAAACCTTCTCTTCAGCCGCTTTCCCGACTGGGGGAAACCCTATTTTTGGACAATCTACTCTTGGGCAGGGTACTATTCCTACACAGGGGGAAAACTTAGTAGGACCTTGGAATTCAGGGAAAGGAGTCGTTCCCTCCTCCAGAATGTCGATCTGGGATAATTCTTTCCACAATCAATGGAACCCCGAACAAACTATTATGCCTATCCCTACGGGACCGACATGGGGTAATCCTTCCCAAAGTCCTTCGAATACAATGCATGCCCAACAATCTATGTCCTATTTGGGAAATCATTCGATGATGTCTCCACATATGAAAAATCCTTACGCTGTCCAGGGCCATGGTTTTTACCAGAATCCGGGATAGCAGCCAAACTTTTCCTTGCAACCTGGTGTCAGTCAAACTCCGGGACCCTTTTTCTCAGGTTATTAGTAGCAACCCAAACTACCTTTCCTGGCAACTTTACACTTGACAGATTTGAAGAGGTTGTTGAATGACCCCATTTGTCATGATTCACGTTGGCCTCCTATGCTGATGAAGTTGCCTTCGGACATTCCAAAGTTTGAAGCCAAGCCTAATGAATATCCCAGCGATCATGTGACTACCTTCCATCCTTGGTGCTCATCTAACTCATTGAAAGATGACTCTATATAGTTGTGATTGTTTCAACGTACTCTCATTGGGAGTGTCATGAAATGGTACATTGAGCTCAATCGCTCAAGATACTCTTCTTTTGGCGAATTGGCGATGGCTTTCCTTAACCATTTCCAGTTACTTGTGAGATATGACGCTGGCACATAGCTGCTCGCTAATTTCAAACAGACAACAACATACCATATCTCTGATCACATCCGAGAATGGAGACGCTGGAAGAGTTTAATCAAAGTACCAGTCCCACCAGCATTCCTGCTTGAGTGGTTCCTTAAGTCTTTGGTCCCGTAGTTATCCAAAGACGTCACAACATCCGAAGTTTTTTTTGAAGAAGATGCCATCATGAGGGCTCAACAGTTTGATCTCATCTATTCTCATTCTGGTTTATTATACAACATCTTGCCAGATGCACCACGTTCAATACTGGATAAAACTAGATAGAGAGTTGGACCGCATGCCGATGGTATCGTCGGTTCAACACAAACTAAGCCCACTGAGAAATTGACAAAGTAGTTGCAGCAGTTATCCATACAACACACAGTGGCCAGCCAAACTACTACTTTGGCTGCTCCCCCTACCCAAACGTCGGAAGTACACACAGTGTAGTCGACTAATCCAAAGGCCACCCAGTAGCCTAAAGGGAAGAAAAAACAATGAAAGAAGGGTAAGGGGGATAAAAAACCCAACGATAATGCTGGTGGGGACAACACTAAAAAATGGAAGGCGAGGTATCCATGAAACTTGTGCATGGAAGACCACCTGACCCATCTATGTCCTCGGCTTGTAGAGGCCCAAATATTTGTCACACAACAACAACAGGCAGTGTTGACGAACCCATTTCAGCATGGGAAAAATCTAACTCAAGCCTCTGCAAGTACAGAAGGGGGCAGCCAAAAAAATTGCCTACCTCCAAATAACCCCTCATCCATGAATGTATATATGGTTAGGGGTGATGCTTTCATATCGACTAGAGGACACGATTATAGTAAACCAAGCGCTTCTAAGAAGGGTAAAGAAGCTGACCTCCCATCTCTTCCTCTATAGATTGAGAAGACGTTGGAAGAAACAATGACACGCATTCCAAAAGGTGCATTTAAAAAGGCTTCTCATAACCCAAATGCAAGGGAAGCCCAGAACTACTCTGTGGTGGAAGATTTATCACAAACCCCTTATGCGATGTATGCTTTGGAGGTCCTCCAAAGTTTCCCTTCTCAGAGAAAAGCCTTATTAAACTCTTTGGGCTCTACTGAGACTTGTAATCCGGGTACCATCATGTTAAATACAACTAACTTAAAACCTCGTTTGCCTTACCACGTAGCATTTCAGATAGTAGTGGCTTACCCCATGAAAAATTTTACACGGAATATCTTTCGCACGGTGGTCGATGAGGGCGCCTCGACATGCATTATGTCATTGGCATGTTGGAAGGCCATTGGACAACCCTTTTTGTCTCCATCACCTACTCTCCTCACTTCTTTCGACGGTCATTCGTTCCGACCACATGGCATCATTCCTTCTTTCCCCATGCAGTTAGGAGGGAAGATCATGTGTGTCGAAGTAGAGGTAGTCGATGCTCCCCTTGACTATAACCTCTTGTTAGGATGGAGTTGGACTTATTCTATTCAAGTTGTGGTTGTTACAATTTTCCGGGTCTTGTTGTTTCTACACGAGGGCTGGATAGTGACCATCGATCAATTGTCTTTCTCCAGACCTGACCCAACTTTGGGGGCATCCACAGTCTCGCTGATCGATAATCCTCAACTAGGTGTCATCAACGTAGGATTTGGTTTATGCCCATATTTGATGGGTACTTTTGATTACCCACCTCCTCACGATGATATCAAATTTATATCTAATCACCATAAGGTTGAGATTTTTCAAGTTTCGTTGTTCCACACGACTTACTTCGAGGATACATGGATTCTTCCTTCCCCGTCAACCACGATGGATGAGATAGGGAACCTAGGCATGTCCATGCTCTTATCTACCATTGAAGTAGCATACTCTTTAGTTCAGAAAGCTTCAACTAACATTGATCTGACTCCTGCACAAGAGTTAGATCCACTTCTAGAGCCTATTTGGGCTCAGGGTTCTCTTGCTAACGTCGATTCGTTAGACTTAGTATTTCTTTCTGATGAAGTAGTAATCAAAGCAATGACTAGTCTGGACAAACCTTGGGAAGATCTTCATCATAGATCATATTTCCTCCCAGAGTTAAGCCGAATCGAAGCAGGAGAATTCTCCGTGACCATGATGGGAGATCAGCCTATCCTATTAATCTCTTAGCTACACATGAAATTTATGCTGAGGGAAATATGGAAACTATCATTGAAAATATACCAATCAACATCTCTCAAAACCCTGGAATCGTGGAGAACGTCTTCGTCAGAGCGGATTTTCCCCTCGAAGAGATTCAAATCTACACGGATCTTTTCAAAGAATTCCACAACATTTTTGCCTAGTCTTATGAGGAAATGCCAGGTATCGATCCAAAAATAGTTGAAGATGAAATCACAATGTATCCTGATGCCAAGCCTGTTCGACAGAAGCTTCATCCAGTTAATCCCAAGAAATCATCAACCATCAAGATTGAGGTTGAGAAATTTCTAAAGGCAGGTTTTATATACCCTATCCATTTGACTCAATGGGTGTCAAATCCTGTGCCAGTCAATAAAAAACAAGGCACGATTCGTGTATGTACCAATTTCCGTGATTTGAACAAGGCATGTCCCAAAGATAATTTTCCAACACCATTCATTGACCATATCATTGATGAATGTGTTGGTTGCAAATCCTTTTCTTTAATGGACGATTTTTCGGGATACAATCAAATCCAAATCAAACCCAAAGACCAACAAAAAATGACATTCATTTGTCCGTAGGGTACATTCGCATATCGTAAAATTTCTTTTGGCCTAAAAAATGTTGGCGCCACATTCCAGTGGGCCATGTGTTTTTCTTTTCACGATCTCAAGCATATAGTCAAGGCATATCTAGATGATTTAGCATCACGATCTCGCAAGAGAACGAATCATCCCACACACCTTAGACTAATCTTCAAACATTGTCGCTATCTTAGGATTCGCTTGAATCCAAACAAGTGAAACTTCTGCGTAACGTCAAGACATTTTTTAGGTTTCATCGTATAAACAACAGGGATCATGGTTGATCCTCTCAAGGTGGAGGCAATAATCCAGTTTCCCCCCCAACACACAGTTGTTCAACTTCAGAGTTTACAAGGCAAGGTGAACTTTTTACGACGCTTCATCGCCAACAATACCGAAATTACCAAGGGATTTATGCGCCTATTGAAGAAAGATGTTCCTTTTTACTAGGACGAAGCTGCTCAACTCTCTTTCGATGCATTAAAACACGCCCTCACAACTGCGCCTCTGCTACGACCACCTAACTATAACAAAAATTTCTTATTATATCTGGCTGCCGCAGAGTCAACTATTGGCATGGTTTTAGTTCAAGAAGATGATTTGTTCTCAGAATACGTGATCTATTACCTTAGTCGAGGCCTCGTAGGACTGAAACTTAATTATTCTCATATCAAAAAACTTGCGCTGGCAACAATTCATGCTGCTCAATGGTTCTGTCATTATGTTTTGTTTCACAAGATCATCATCATTGCTTTCATGAATCCATTCCAGTACATGTTGATGCGACGGGTTATAGGCGGAAAAATCAGTAGATGGATAGTCATCCTCCAGGAATTTGACTTAGACTTCGTTTCAGTAAAGTCCAAAAAGTCATTGGTCTTCACAGAGCTTATTTCGAAACTTCCGGTTGAGTCAGGTGACGTTGTGCCTGAATAATCACCTATCCATGGAGACATGTTTTTTATCACATCTTCAAATCCCTGGTACAGAGATATACTTATCTATATCCAAACTTTGAATTTCCCCACTTCTGATTCTCATGATGAGCATCGGTGTATACGCCATCAGGATAAGAATTATCTCATACTCAATGATACGTTGTGTCGGAGAGGTGTAGACTGCATCTTACATCGATGTATCACACATGAGGAGGTAGTCATCGTGCTCAACGATTTCCATACTGGAGCTTGTGGCGGTCATTTGTCTGGGTTGGCAACAATTCAAAAGATTCTACGAGCAGGTTACCTCTGGCTGGCGCTTATCAAAGATTGTGTAGAATCAGTCAAGAAGTTCCATCCCTACTAAGTCTTTTCTCGGAAGATGAGGGCACATCCCGCTCCTATGTTTCCTGTCATCACAGTTGGTCCCTTCACCAAGTGGGAGATTTATTACACTACTTGCAACCCCTCGTCAGCAAGGGGGCATCGCTATATCATTGTCGTTGTAGACTACTTCACTAAGTGGGTTGAAGCTATGCCCAACGTTTAAATATGATGGAGATATTGCAGCTCTCTTTTTATTCAACCAAATCATAGCAAGGCTCGACATCCCAAGAGAGATTGTTACTGACCATGGCAGTCACTTTCAAAACCAAATGATGACTGAATTAACATCAAAGCTTGGGTTATGGCAAGCATTTATCACCCTACTACCCCCAAGCCAATGGGCAGGTGGAAGTTGCAAACAAAACTCTCAAGACTATTCTACAACGAACTATCAACTCAGCCAAGTCAAATTGGCATTTGATGTTATACTCGGCATTATGGGCTTACCAAACATCTATTAAGACTGCAACCGATTTCTCACCTTTTAAACTTGTTTATGGGTTGGAGGCAGTCTTGCCCATCGAATGTCAGATCCCATCTCTAAAATTGGAAGTACAATTATTGCCAGACACTTCTCCACTTGAAGAACGGTTAGTACACCTTGAGTAGCTCAATGAGAAGTGTCCTGACGCGGCCCTCGTCAATGAGGCTCACAAACATAAGGTCAAGTGTCAGTATGATAGGTCCGTTCGTCCTCAGATTTTCTCTAAAGGTGACCTTGTCCTGGTATATGACCAAGATAAGGACCCCCCGGGGGTAGGAAAATTCAAACCCATGTGGTTCGGACCCTTCATCATAAAAGAGGTATTAAAAAAGGGAAGTTATCGTCTGGTTGATTTTGAAGGGAATGCTTTGGCGGAGCCTAGAAATGTGCTCTACCTCAAGAAGTATTACTCATAGGCAGGTCACTGTGGGTAACTTTTTGTAACATATGTATAGTCTTTGTACTATTACTTTTTAGTTTCTTTTAAGTATTATGGACATGTCATTGATGTTATCTTTCGTCAATATGGTAGATGCCAAGTGATTCCAAGATGTTCGTTGGGTATGAAGACGGTGTTAGTCGGCACACTCGGAGGCCTGCCTCCGCAGCTTGGGTAATATTTACACCTCAGGGCCAATTGTTATCTTCCGGAGGTATATTCTTAGGTGACACCACAAATAATGTCGCCGAGTATAGTGCAGTTATTGAGTTGCTTCGTGACGCCTTGTCATTGGGTATCTCTCATCTCCGGGTCTATATCAATGCTCAACTAGTTGTGTCGCAAATAAATAGAGTATATCGGGTTCATGATCCAACTTTACACCGACGATTCCTTAGGGTACGTCTCTTAGAACAAAACTTTGATTATATTACATATTTTCATGTTCCTAGGAGATTAAACCAAATTATAGATACTCTAGCTAATCAAATTTTAGATTGGCATCTTGCACACATATGAAAGAACATTGACATAAGCATGTAAATATATTTTTGCACACGTGATCCATAAGACAAAAAATATCAAAAAAACATATATAACATCATAAAACAACCAGAGTACATAGATGGATGCAAGTGCCTAAAAAATGGGACTAATAATGAGTCACAGGGCTTATGCCCTCAAAAATATATACAAGTAAGTGCTCGTGGCATGTAAAAAGTATAAATAGCTTCAGGGCCTATGGGCCCTGTTATAATAGTCCATAGCATGGGCTGAATGCCTAAACAATCAGACCCACGTTCAAGGTGCCCCAACTACATGAGGTTGCATGGATGGTGGCAGGTCCTCTATCTCTTCCATCGGGACTGTGCGAGTGAGTGCAATGAAGTTTCGCTCAACTCTTCTAAGGACCCTCTCAGCCTCCCTGGATGGGAGATTCTCTGCTACTGCTGCTCCCCCATCGACAGCAACTACGGCTTCTGGCCGTGGACGACGCCTGTTCCGTGCATAATCGACAGGTCGCACGGGTCCCACATTTTCATGCAACAAATGTATACCCGTCAAATACTCTGGCATACAAAAATGATATATATAACAAAAATGACATAAAAATTACATATGAAAACAAAAAAACTACAAAGGTGGAGACTTACCCATCTCCCCTCGCTCCTCACCAGGAGGCACGAGTATCTCAGGATCTCTAGAAAAATTTATCCCTCCATATGGGTAATCCTCGATCACAGGGATCTATCATGATAGCCTCGCAAAGAAGTCATCATCGAAGGAATAATAGGTCCTTCCACCACCCTATCATGGTAGTAATAATGCCCATCTACACACTGTAGGAAAAGAGGCTTGATGTCCTCGTACTACTTCCCGAGGACTAAAGCTCGGAACTCTCTCAAAGAAGAATGAACACAAAATCATCCCAAACCTGAAGTTCCTTTGTGTCCGCTGTCGGCAATATGTCAATTGCCTCTTCATGCATTCGAGTAGTGTGGTACTCTAGTCAAAAATCTGTGCATTCAAGCATTGGATAGCATAGTTCATATGTGTGCAAGATGCCTAATGCAAGGCTTTTGAACTGGTAATCCACCCAATCAGTAATAATATCGCCTGTAGTGATAGGTTAGTGATCTTACTGATGGGTACCTGGGAGCCCACACGGTTAGTCCCAACCTCATAGTGCTCGACTATTGGTTCCGATATCTTATTTAGTCCCACAGGAAACGTCCTGAAATTGACTAGTTCTCCTCTCCTTGAGAGGCCAATCAAAAAATAGATATCCTCGGTGGTGGGCACCATTGATTTCCCCTCTAGCATGAAGGCCTCTGCATTAGGGTGCCAGTAGTCAATCAAGGTATTTAGTAGCCTTGGTTGTGCTTTCATAAATGGACACAGGAAGAACTTCAGTAAACCACATTGCATCAACACAACCATGACATTCGGATCTCCCGCAACCAACTCACTGATTGATTCATGCTCCCTTTCCCTCCACTATACATACATCTTGCCAACAGAACAAAGTTCAAGAGGGTTAGTACTTTCCCTTTAGTTCTTTTTTTTCTACAAAAGGGGGGTCCACGTGAGTTGTAGAGGCGACAGTTGTGTGTACACGCCGACAGCCTTTACTCTGCCTGAGTGTACACGCAGCCTATCCAGAGATAGCTTGCGTGTACCTAGGGCTGACCTTTTAAAGATTGACACCCACCCCAAAAATGAAAGAAAATGAAAAATTGAAGAATTGAATAGCTAGATAAGGGAGTTTGTACTTACTTGGTCCAAGCAGAAGTTCGTTTCGTCCACTGTAGCTCCCGAAATCGCCATTTTTAGCAAAGGGGGTCTTTTGGCTCCAGAGTCAATTTCCAAATCAACAATAGTGATAATGAGCTGCCAGCTTCTACTTATAGACTTTTTGGCCTCTTTTTGTCACTTTTTTTGGCTTCCCTTATCAGTTTCTTTATACCAAAAACTATTTAGAGTGATTCAGGAGTTATATGGGAGGGATTTGATTGGGTATTGGGACACTTTTTTTAATTTTTGAGAAAATTTTGACGATCCATGAAATTTTTTCCAAGAATCAACTTGAGCATATAGGTTAGGTTACTACCCTGACTTTTGCGTCTCATTGTCCTTTTCCTCTGCTATAGGATCGATCCCATCAGGTTGTGACATAGAAACATCATATCTTCTTTAGAAGTGTCGCAGCTTGGCAGTAGAGCTTACCAAAACATGGATGCCCTAAGTAGGTCCTGGTTGGATTATGGTGTCCATGCCATCTCTAAAACACTGTAGGCTCAGGAGTCCTTATAGTCTTTCCTAAATATGACTTTGAGCCTCATTTGCATGATTCTTCTTCACTCTTTGTCTCACCCTCAGGACTCCCAAAAAATAATGGGTCTCATTTTAAGCCCTTTTCAGACCCTCTAAACATGAAAAGATTGTCGAGTGATCTTGTGGCCTTTCACACTCATTAAACTGAAATTTGAAGTCACGTCTGTCCGATGGTAGTTTACCCCTTTTTCGGTCTGGACGGTCAACTATACAAACAAAGGTATACTCTATAGAACTTTCGTTCTTTAGAAGAGTACTCTTAGGTATAATTTTACCCCTTTTTGGGGCCTAAGGGACTAAACTTACAAAAAAGAAACCCCCACACAGTCCATAGTTAAGCTCTTTTCAGGCTCCCTGAAATTGAAAATATCGCCAAGTGACCTTATTCTTTCACACTCGTAAATTGGTCCAGAAGAATATTCCTAACGGAGTCCATAGTTAAGCGTTTTTCAGACTCCTTAAAAGTGAAAAAATGGTCGAGTGATCTTTTCCTTGTCACACCCATTAAAATGGTTTTGAATCAACGTCTAATCGGTGCTAGTTTACCCCTTTTTCGAATCGACTAGACTATCTTCGAAAAAGGTACCCCATTGGAGTCTCCTTTTATGTTTTTTCAGACTCTCTAAATATGAAAAACCATCGATCTTACCTTCTCTGGGCTCATTAAACTTACATCGAAGGACGTTACCATTGTGTGTTTTATCAACCGCATTTGCATACCTTATCCACCAGCTTTGTGACAGTTTGCTTCTGCGTCTTAACACCTTTGGCCACCAGAGGATTTTTCCTGAGTATCATTTTACTAGAACATCAATCTTGTCCTTGTGCCTTGAGCTTGTATGTTTGCAATACTCATTCCTCCATTGTAACGTAATATTCCTTTATTCTTTTTCCACAATTATTGAAAAGAATAAAAGAAATCAAATATACACCAAAAAGAGGAAGGGAAAAGTATTTTCTTTATTGGCAACATAATGAGTCGCCCTTGGATAAAGCACATCTGTCCATTTGTTCATCAGACTATGGGATGTAGTACGACCTTAGGAATATTTTCTCACTATATAGAGTTGTGTCCTCCACCGTTTGGTTATTCTTCCAAACATATGGAGAGTTTGCATTGCCTCCTACTTCGTAGACGTATGATTAACATTCATGCTTCCTGAGTCTCATCACTTGTCATGCTATTGTTCAAGGATAGTTTGTCACTAAGCCTGAGTCGGCCCCTCTGCAATGTGTATTTTGTCTGCATACCTGGCCATCCTGAACGTCCAATCAAATCCTTGTTCGAAATCACTGAAGCCTTTATTCTGATCATCAAGATTATCAAGTCCATGACCAACGAGCCATCGAAGACCTCTGGGTAGTGCATCCGTACACTCATATTACACTCCTACCTGAGTTTTGGAAGATTTTGAAGTTGTTTCTCATATCTTTCTGATTTCGAGATGTAGCTCTGCTGTGTATTGTTCGCAACTACTGTTTATAGTTATTTGACATGGATCTACAGTGTATTTGATTGGTATCCATGGTTCTATTTTTATCTCGATCATGGGTATGCCTGCCTTGATGAGACATTTTTTATTTTGTAGATGGCACCTCCCGGTTCCTAATCCTTGGGCTCAATTATTCGGCACATAAGTAAATATTGGTAATGTATTTCGGCCATCAGATGCTCTTCTGACCTCACACAATAGGGGGCATCTGTTATAACCCTAAATTGTACCACACATGCTTACCTGGCATTAGGCCAACTCATATCCTTTCTTTGCCAACAACACTGTTGAACATTTCTTTGAAAATCCTCTTGTGTAAAGGCCCACATGCCCTAACCCATTAATGCACGGGTGTACACGTTGGCTGACCCAAAATAGCCCACGTGGACCGACAAAAGCATGAAAAAAGGAAAGTTGTCGACGGAACAAAAATCTATGGGTGAGTTAACTGAAAATCCCGACCATGCATGGCCGAGGGTTCGTCCAAATACCTAGCTCCTTCTAGCCTATAAAATAAGGGGTAGGGGTACCATTTGGAAAGGGGAAGAATATAGCAAAGAAACTCTGCCCATTTATGTATTCCATTGTCCTAACCCTTTAGCCTTTCCTAATGCCAAAGGAGATTTAAAGCAAAGCAGTTGAAGGATAGAAGAAGAGGAGCCTAGTATCAGGTTCAAGGAGTGGTGGCCAGTCTTAGCTTTTGTAAGTTGACTCATTTTAAGTAATAAAGAGAATGCTTTTCCCGTCCCAATTCATGAAATTTTTATGGTTTGATTAGTTTATGTTTTATTTCTAACCCATGAGTATATAAGTAGTATGCATGCATAGTTGTTTCTCGTCTTGAATGCAGGTCAGCTTTGGAAGGAGTATTGCGAACAAGTAATCAAGAACAACAGAGGATCGACATCAAACGCCGGTAATGAGGTAGGTTGATCTTTCCATGCATTTACTAAGAAAAGGGGATTTAAATCTAGGGATGAAGGTAGAAAGTAATTTCTATTCGGTCATATCTGCATGCAAAGTTTGAACTCTATTTGCTAGTCCATAGCGTGTTTTTCCCCAACAACAGACTCCATTGCCCAAGGTTATGTATTTCCTTGCCAGCAGAACCAGAAACATTTCAAAAATGCAATGAACCTAGCCAACAGTTCAAAGCCATTATCTGTTAGAGACCAAGTCTCAGAGAGAGCCCTCTCTAGGTTGGAAAGGGTATTTTTTTGTATTAAAGTTGGTTTGTAGGTTACCTCTATCATTTGTTTCCTCAACCAAATGAATTTACATAGTTCTAACATGAAGAATCATTTGTGCTCAACTCTAGTACTCTCCTTGCCCAATATGAAACATGTTAAATTTGGCATCATCGACAGTCATTCTCCAATAAGAGGCCATATGGGCCACCCTGAGGCTAGCCAGAGAGATTTGGAGAATCAACCAGTCTTGTGAGGTATTGAAAAAATCCAGGGGGAATAAACTACCTCTGTGAGT
>JZKD02S1819399.1:29341-41632 GCA_000966675.3 Picea glauca
TTTCCTAGGATAAATGATGTGTCTCTTGTGATTGTGTATTTCTCAGTGATCCTATATTATGCTATTGTTATCTAGTGAAATGAAAAGAACTCTAATAATAGCTTAAACCTTAACATGGTATCAAAGCTAAGTTGAAGAGAGCATCTTTCACAAGAGAAAGTGAAAAGTGTCATTGTTGTCGTACATGCAAATTAGGGATTTTTTTTTATGAAGTATTTCAGCCCTAAAACCATCTAGAAAAGTGTTCCCTTCCTCAAGGATCACTTTGGCATCCTCGGCGCAAATTTTCAATGGCTAGATCTCCCGGAAAGTGAAACCCTAGTTTCACAAAGTACCAGGAGTACTAGAAAACCAAAGTACCAAAGGTACCAGAAAGCCAGAAGCACCAGTCCGGAAATCCGCTGATCAAGTTTGAAGGGATAAGAATTGGATTTTCATAAATCTATCTGCACCATATTACTCACCTCATCTCAGCGCATCTATCTCCTGAATCATAATTTCAAAATTCAAAGTTTGAAAAATTAGGGTTTCCTCATAAAACCCTAAGTTGCAGTTGCAGTTGTCGTCTCAGAACCAATTGCAGTTGCAGCCGCAGTACTAGTTGTAGTCACCCTTGAAGTTATTAAGAGTTGGTGATCATTACCACTGCTACCAGATGGTGCCTCTACCTGCAAGTGTTGTCATAGGTATGTACTCACATATGTTTAAACGGTTAAGCTTTAAAGGGTATTTGCGGGAGAAGGGATATGTTGCCATAGTTCCATAAGGATCTCAAGATCCAATACATTCAGAGGAATAACACAATCCATGTGTGATTATTATGATATGCATCTATTTGTTATGACATTATTTTAATCAGTGTTGCATGTTGTAGCTATGACCATCATTCTAACCTTTGATCAAAATCTGAGTCAAGGTATTAGATGGATCAAAAGTTGAGATCATAGAGTTTATCCTCTAACCCAACATTTTGTCAAGATGACATATTGTCTTAGTACAGAAGACAGGTTGAAGAAATCCATCATCATATTGAGTGAAGGAGACTTGGAAGAAAATCAAGCACACTCATTCTTGAGGACAAGGCTCCAGGTTTGATTAATCAAATTGATAAGATTCAAAGGTAAACATGACAAGTTGATGAATACCCCTTTACAAGTAACCACTATAGTTGATATAACAATCTTTGTAAAGTATTATACTTTATAGCATGTGAGAATACAGAGGTAAATACTTAATGTAATCATTTGCCTGATACAAATAACACCTCCTCTAGGAGAAACCTCATGTGTTAGTTCCAGGTTGCCATGGAGGAATGTTCGATCACAAAACTATAAGAGTGTTGACCACATTTCGTAGTGTATCTCTTACTTTTGATCGTTGCTTCAGACAAGCCACGAGTGATATCTCTAAAGGAGCTACTGTGATGATTATTTGTGTTATTTATTTATCTATTATTATCAAAAGGATATTATTCTTGCTTGTTGTTTTGTTGACCTTGTTTCAGGTCACAGGTGATAACCCTGAGAAGGCAACAGGAACCAAAGAATGTTGCAGAAGGCAACATATTATATGAGACATGAAGTAGACTATGTACATGACCATATACACTCATGCACCAAAGAAGATGAAGAAGAAGCTATCTCTTGAGATTCAGGATATCTCATATGAAGATCGACTGAAAGGAGCAGAAGGATCCAAAAATGACCGAACATTAGAATGGGAAGCAGATCTCGTTTGAAGCCTGACTCTGTCTTCCATATTTAGACTTGGCATGAAACATCAAGTATACCCTGTAAGAGATGATGAAGTCGTTGTAGACTTAGATGAAATCAAGAGTAAGCCTAATCTCAGAAAGGATTAGATGAAGAGACAACTTCCAGGACTGGAAGACAAATGTCGTGAGAATAATAGATCATAACTTCAGAGACTCCTAGGAGATATGAAATCTTTGGGATGATTCTCTTGTTTCAGTGACAAAGAAGGAAGCCAGTCAGAAAGACTAGGATATGAATTCTTTCATGAGAAGAGAATTCGGTATTGACTTCCAATATTGATATATATAGATCAAACGTGTTGCAGATGTACAAAGCCTAATGTATGTCCAGAGGATTCTCCCAGCAAAAAGGGAGAAGACTATGATGAGGCACTTATTGAAGAAATAGTTCCAGTACTTATGAAGACAACCAGAACAACCATGATTCATATATAGTATGAGATGCAGGGGGAGCAATCCCCATATTTAAAATTTGAGTGGCAGTTGGTGTAGTAAATCAGTTGGGTCATGAAGACATGAATATGATATCATTACCCCCATGAAGAAGAAGAGCTATCATTAGTATCAGTTATTGAGCCACTCTTAGTTTTAGACAAAACTGTTTCCGTGATAAAATAAGAAGAGTTACTCTCAGATTTTAGCATCCATGGTGAGAATGAAGCAGTGATTCTCAACCTCAGAGTAGTTGTATGTGTAGAATCCAAAATTCCATAAGGAATAGTTGCAGAGAGAGTAGAGTACATACTCCCAGACAGTGAGACAGGTAGTGCCTTGCAGAAAGCACATAGAGCTAGCACATGATTGTGCATATTAATTTGCAACTGAGAAAGTGTACCAGATTGATACAATGTAATAAAAAAATTGATTTGAAGATTGAAGATAGAAAGATTCATGTTGAAGAAGGATCTATACGTGTTGAAGCAAGCTCCTAGAGCTTGATATTGCAGAGGACAAATAGTTTTATAACAAGCTTGGGCTTTACCAAGACTAAAAATGATTCTAACCTCTACTTCAAGGTTATGAATGATGAGCTGGTGATATTGTTGTTGTATGTGGATGACTTATTCTTAACTAGAGAAGAAAATATCATCACCGAATGAAAGAAGAAGCTCGCTTCAGAATTTGAGATGAAAGACCTTGGCATAATGCATTATTTCTTAGGTCTTGAGGTATGGTAGATTCTAGAGAGAATCTTCCTTAACCAAGGGAAGTATGCAGTCAAAATCTTGAAGAGATTCGACATGTTGGAGTGTAAGTCCATGAATACACCCATGGAAACAAAGTTGAAGCTATTGGTCGACACTTCGTCAGAATTGATTAATGCCACGTTGTATAGACATCTCATTGGATCGTTGATGTACCTGATGAACACCAGACTAGATATTTGTTTTGTCATGAACACCTTGAGTCAGTTTCTGGTAGAACCCCGACATGTTCACCTAGTTGCTGCAAAACATGTGATGAGGTAACTTAAGGGTACATTAGATTGTGGTCTCAGCTATGATGGAGATCATGATTTCACACTGAGTGGGTACACTGATTTAGATTGGGCTGAAAGTGTCTCTGACAGGAAGAGCAATTCAATATGTTGTTTTAGATTGGGATCAGCCATGATATCATGGCAGAGTAGGAAGCAATCCATCATTGCTCTCAGTACAACAGAAGAAGAATACATTGTTGCGTGTTATGCCAGTTGTGAATCTATATGGCTTCGAAAGTTGTTGACCGGTCTATTCGACCTAGAGATGGAAGCAAACACGATCCTATGTGACAACCAGAGCTGCATAAAGATGATGGAGAATGATGCATTTCATGACAAGTCAAAGAACATAGAGATCCAATGTCATTACATCTATGACATGGTGCAGAGAGGAGACATAAAGCTCCAATATGTTAGCACAGATGAACAGGTTGTTGATGTGTTGACCAAGCCTCTATCTTGTGTAAAGTTTGAGCACTTTCAAGATAAGCTTGGTATAGTCCGAAAGGACCTCCCTCGAAAGGGGGAGTAGTGTTGTGTTGAGATATGCTAGCATAGTACTGTGATTCCATCTTAATTGTTGTGACGTAAATCCAGTCTAGTATTGTGCTTCTAGATTAATTGTTGTGTTGAGATATGTCAACCCAGTACTATGCTTCCAGCTTAATTGTTGTGACATAAAGCCATTCTAGTACCGTGCTTCCAGCTTAATTGTTGTGTTGAGATAGGCCAGCCTAGTACTGTGATTCCATCTTAATTGTTGTGACATAAAGACAGTCTAGTATTGTGCTTCCATCTTAATTGTTGTGTTGAGATTCCAACTTAATTGTTGTGTTGTGATTCCAGCTTAATTGTTGTGTTTTGATTCTAGCTTAATTGTTGTGATGATGTGACCAACCTCGTGCTATGATGATGTGACCAACCTCGTGCTGTGATGATGTGTTGCCAACCTTTGTGTTATAATATTGTTTCTTTTGATGTTGTATAAGCCTTGTGTTGTTATTGATGATGAGGATGTATTAGTGTTATACTAATCCATGTCGATGCAGTTGATGATGATGATGCCACTTTAGCCTCTTGATGAAGATGATGATGATGATGATGCCACTTCAGCTCCTAAGTCCTTGCTGAAGATGATGATGATGATATTATTTCATCTTTAATTTTGAATATGATGATGATGTTGCCTTAGCCTCATACTGATGAGGATGATGATGCTACTCCAGCTCCATGTTGTGTTCATGATGCTCCATCCTCTATGTCGTGTTGATGATGAGAAAAAATTCCAATGATTTATAGATACGCCAGTCAATGTTCCAAGATGATATTGATGATGTTGTCCTCTCACCCACCTGATGTTGTTGATGATGCTATCCTCTCTCTCGCCTGATGTCGTTGTAGAATACCCTTCTTGTTAAGGGGGAGTGTTGAAATAATGTAATTGCAAAGTGTATTCTAATTATTATTGTTGCATTATTCATTAGATCAATCCCCTATTGCGGATTGATCATGTTGACTATTGTAAAAGACCAAATCCCTTTTTGCGGATTGGTCAAAACATAATTGTAATAGGTAGAATAAGAAGTTGGCCCCAGAATATATTAAAGGAGCCCTAAAATATCTTAAAGGTGGTTATAACCACCCAGAAGAAGACGTCAACCCTGCCAGTGAAGAGACACCTCCGTCCACACCTTCCATAGTTGTATAAATAAGGAGGCTAGTGCCTCATTTAGACACACACTCACTTGTTCATTGTGAAGCAAGTTTCAGAGCTGCAGTTGGAGAAGAGAGAGAGAGAGAGAGGCGCATTCTTGGGAGAGGAATTTATGTATTTGTTTGAGTTATCTCTTGGCATTGTATTGGCTATCTATAATAAGGAATTTTTGTTGGGTTTTCTCCCCGATGAGGGTTTCCCAAGATAAATGATGCGTCTCTTGTGATTGTGTAGTTCTCAGTGATCCTATCTTATGTTATTGTTATCTAGTGAAATGAAAAGAACTCTAATAATAGCTTAAACCTTAACACATAGGAGAGGTCTGGTCTAGAGTGTGTGAGATGCAACAAATTCCCCGCTAGTTGTCTATATAGTATGTTTTCCACCAGTGGAGTGTCCCCTCCATCCTAAAAGTTGGCTCCTGATAAGAAAGGAGTCAAGGAAGACTTGCAGTCTATCATGTGAAATCTCTCAAGGAGATATCATGCATACTTGACCTGAGAAAGTTTAATGCTTGATGCATCCTGACTGATCTTGAGTGAAAAGAAGAAATGTAGCGGACTCATATCCTTCATAAAGAACCTGACATGCAGAATCCTCTTGGTTGCAGCAATCGATGAAATCGAGCAACCGGTGATCAACAAATCATCAACATACATAACTAGGAGTAGAAGTGAATCAGTCGTCTTGAGCATGTAAACATTTGGGTCTGAATTACAACGTACAAATTTCTGTGACAACAAGTAGGATTCCATCTTGGAATGCCATGCCCTTGGAGCCTGCTTGAGGCCATAAAGAGACTTCTTCAGTCGACAAACCAAAGATGAATTCTACATAAATCCCTAGGGATGATCCATATAGATCTCCTTAGAGATATAGTCATGAAGAAAGACATCCTTCATGTCCATATAATGGACTTAATATCCCTTCGTTTTTGCAATGGCAAGTGTCAAACATATGGAATCCATCTTCGCTACTAGAGCGGAGGTCTCATCATAGTCAATGCCATGCACCTGCTGAAAGCCTTTGGAAACTAGCCTGGCTTTGTATCTTCTAACATGTCCATCCGCTGTTCTATTGGTCCTGTAGACCCATCTGCACCTAAAAAGTTTCCTTCCTGGAGGAAGGGGAACCAGATCCCAAGTATGGTTCTTGAGGAAGGAGTTGTACTCCTCCTGCATGGCGAATTCCCAAATAGCATTTCCAACAATCTTTCCATAAGACCGTGGATTTGAAGACTAAACCAAGAAAATATGCATGGGCGACATCAGTTCAGTGGTAGTGAGTGAAAGAGGAGGCCCCTCAAAATCAGATCGAGTCCTCCCAGTATTAGTTGGATCCCAACAAGATCTCCTGCATATTGAAGAGTAGTCTTGGCCCACTTGGGCCTCTCCTCTAGCTCTGCACCTGCATCTGCATACATTGCCTCTACATATGACTATACTGACTCTATGTCTGGATCATCTGAATCCTCTGAATCAGAACTCTCATCTAAAGAAGAGTCGACATGTGCATTCTCATCATCTCTGACAGGTGGAAGAACAAAAGTGTCTACATGCGGCTGTTGAGGTACATGCAAGACACTTTCCTCGAATTGGACACTTTGCTTAATGATTATCTGGTCCAAGGAAAGATCAATGAGTCTGTATCCCTTCATACTGTTGGGGTATCCAAAAAATATATAGTATGTGCTCTATGGATCAAGTGCCTTCCTCTTATCAGAGGGAATCCTGGCCCAAGCACGTGAATCGAAAATACAGAAGTAGGTCACTTCCAGTTTGAGGTCGCTCCAAGCCTTGTAGGGGGTCTTATGTGGGGAGATATTTTTTGGATGTAGGTTGCACAATTAAGTGCTTCAACCCATAATCTATGTGGAAATGGCTTTGCATGTAACATGCAAGATGCCATCTCTTTTAGAGATCTATTTTTCCGCTCATCAACTTCGTTTTGTTGCGGAGTATAGGGAACCATGTGTTGCAACTGAATCCCGACCTCATGAAAATGATTATGTATCTCATGGTTGACATACTCTCCCCCGTTGTCTATTCAGAGGACTTTGATTTTCTTTCCTGACTGTGTCTCAACAAGGGCTTTGAAATCTTTGAGGTGTTGAAAGACCTCTTATTTTTTCTTGAGAAAGAAAATCCATGTGAAGTGTGATAAAACATCAACAAAAATGAGCACTTACCTTGATTTACTGATTGATGGATGCGGAAAAGGACACATGAGGTCACTGTGGATCAGAACTAAAGGAAAGGAAGCCTTATGAGTCTTTCCTTTGTCGAATTTCTCTTGAGGTTGTTTTCCAATAACACATCCTTCACAAATTCATTTGGAGAAGTGGATGTTGGGTAGACCATCAACCATTATCTACTTGCTAAGTTGTTGCATATATCTAAAATTTAAATTCTTGAACCTTTCGTGCCATATCCTATCGCTTTCATCAACATGGGTAAGCAATACTTCAAAATCTGGTTCAATAAATTCAGAAAATGTGAAGAGTCTAGATTGATGATTTACCTCACCGGTAGCAACCCTGGAATTGGTTTTCATCTCATAGATATCCACTGCATCAGGTGTGAATATGACTCTCTTTCCGATTCCGTATTTTTTCATCTAATACATGGAGAGAATATTGACGAAAAGTTTGGGAACGTGTAACACATTCTTGAAGCTTTTGTTTGTGAGATCAATTCTTCCTTTTCCAATGACCTTGACTGGAGGGTTGTCACACATCAAAATAGGAGGTCCTTTGCATGCATCCAATGAAGAATATACTTCTTTGGTGGCTGCCATGTGGTGTGATGCACCTGATTCTACGACCCAAGCATCGAGAGAGGAGTTGATGGAAATCAAAGCATGAATAGAATTGTCTTTCTTGATATTCTGATTTTCTGGCTTCTTCTTCTTGGCACCCTTGGGGATGCGATATCCAAGGTCATTTTGATGAAGTATTTGGGCCATTTGATCTATTGTTTTCTGCATACATGTGGATTCTGGATGGAATCCTTTATGGAAGTAAATGAATTTCTCCCCTTTTCTTCCCTTTCCACCTTTGGATCCGGAGGCATCATTGAAGGTTTTTGAGTACCCTTCCTTATTTGGATTTGCATGTTCTTTACTTTTGTTTTTGTCTTTATATTTCTGATATTGATGACCACTACCATCTTTCATAGTAAGTGCATGCGCCTTTGGGCCTTTGATTTTTCCCATATTGATGAGCTTGTTTTGTGCTTGTGTGAGAGACTCAATAAAGGCCTGAAGAGAGGGCATCGTCCAGGTGGATCCAGAGGTGAGCCTAACTGAATTAAATATAGATAAAAACATTGAGTATTCCAGACCAAGTTTGGAGAGAATGGTAAGAACAATTTTTTTCTCCTCCTTATACTTATCAACCCCACAAGCCTTGAGTTGCGACAACAAATCCTTATATTTGGTAAAGAAATCTTGGATATTGTCGAAGGTTTTTGGATCCAAAGTGAGCAATTACACCTCAAGCATGTGTCCCCTCATCTCGTCATGTTTTCCAAAAATCCCTTCCATGGTGGTCTAGGCTTCATTGGGAGTTTTACAGGTGGATATGTGAAAGAGGAGGTCAAGAGAAATGAGACTGCAAAATATTCCAAACGCTTCATCCATTCGATTTAGATACTTGGATTTTTCTACGGTTGATGTTGGTTTGGTTTCTTTGTTCATGGTTACCTGTATAATCCTCTTCCTCAAAGATGCAATATCATCCTCTCCTTTCATGCAAAGAAGTTGTACAGTGTAAGAATGAATTCTTTTGGAAATTCCATTTTTTCATTGTCTTCAATCTTCGGTACCTGCAAAAATAATTTGGTGTGTCTTTTCCCTGGTAGTCTGTCGGTAAATTTGTTGAACCTCCACAGAATATATCTAGCTAGAAAATGACATACACAATTTACAAAGAAAATATGAGAAAAGAGAAGCATAAGAGAAAGAATGAAATAATTCTCATTAACCAAATGAATGAATGATAATTTACACATGATATACTCTGTATAACTCAAATAATGTGCACTAGAGGAGAATCCAATGCACCATAGTGGTGGTCTAGAGTGATCTGGACACACACCAACAATTACGGGAGTAAATTGTCACCTAGTCTAGTCTCTCAGGCAATTACAGGAGTGAACTACCACCTAGTCTAGTCTCTGAAGCAGTTACAGAAGTGAACTTCCACCTAGTCTAAGTTAACTAGTCTCTCAGTCTTAAGTTAACTAACTAAAACAAAGTGAAGTGAGGAGGAGACCAGGGAATCATGAGTAATGTGCTAGTATGGTGATGATCCCAAGGACAATGCGCATTATATGGTTATGATCTCAATGTTGCATGGTGATAATCCCAATGTGGAATCTAGACTCCACTCAACTGATCAAACTGAAGTGTGAACTAAAGAGAATATTATCCTCGAGGAATATTCTACCTAAACCATAGGAGACTGGATAATGAATAATAAACATAGGGAAAACCTTAGGAAAAAGAAATCCTTGTTGTGTGTGAAGTATCTCCAACACATCAACATTCCCATTATGAGCATACTCATTCATCCCACTCCCCTTGGGGTTCTCCACACTCTTGGAATAAGGTGCCCAAAGTTGACATGCATAAATTTGATGGATCCAACCCAGCAGGGTGGGTCTCTCAAATGGAACAATGCTTCTCCCTTCATAATATTTGGGATGATGAGACCAAACTCCATGTAGGGGTTTTGTACCTGGATCAAGAATGATGGCATCGGTGGTAGTGGCATACGAAATGTTATCCAGGAATACCCAGTTGGAACATGTTCACTAAAGCATTTTGTGCTCGTTTTGATAGGGAATCACATTTTTTGGGCAGGATCACCAAGTTGCACCAAACTGGATCAATCATAGATTTCATCGTGGCATTTGAATAGTTGGCTATTAGAACTGAGGGATTATATGATGCATTTTACCTTAAATGTTTTATCAATGGCTTAAAGGAAGCCATTTGGGCTCATGTGAACATGCAACATCCTACTACCTGGTTGCAAGTATGTCAATTAGCAATGGAAGCCAAGACCATCCTTCAGGCCCCACCCATGAAGGCTCCAGTTCTTAACCATCCTCGCCCCAGGGCTCACCCAACTCTGACATAAACATTGAAGGTCCAAAAGCTATCTCCAGCAAAAATGGTGGAACGTTGCAAGGAATTTTCTATTATTGTGATGAAAAGTATTCCCCGAGGCATAAATGTAGAGAAAAAAATTTCTTCCAAATTGATGCCTTAGCTTCCCCTACATTTGAATACATCTCATCAGATGAGGCTCTTGACCCAGAGGAGGCTCAACCGAGTGATCATGCCAAATCTCCAGTTGTAACCCCTGTGGAACAAGAGGAAACTGTCATATCGCTTCATGCACTCTCGGGTATTTCAGCCAAGCAAACATTGAAGATCAAGGGATACATCAAACATAATAGGTTAGTGGTGGTATTGATTGATAGTGAAAACACCCATTATTTTATTCATCACATGCTTGTTGATGAGATCTTTTATCACACAATCTATAATTTCCCAAATCCTAAATACAAGTAGGATTAGATTGACATAACATAGTGTTAGAGACCTAACCTCCCTAACCCCTCACATAGGTAGAATAATATAATTCCATGTAATAAAGGCCAATATTAATAAGGCCTAGCAATAAGGAAGAATAAGTCAAATGTAAGAAGACCTAATAGACGCTTCCGCTTCTAGAAGGATCTTCCTCTAGATTGTTCTTTTGGATAGATAAATTTAGTATAAATAGAAGTAGAGGGTATGAGAAATCTTGTCTTGGATATTATTGTAATAGAGCTTTGCTCTGCTAGAGGTTGCCCCCTCGAAGAGGAAAGTGAACATTGCTATCAGTAATCAAAGGGCTCTTTCTCGTGTTATTCTGGTATTATTCTAGTATTGTTCTGGTTATATCATTGTTTCTCTTCCATTTATGACTAAATATTTATGTTCTGCATACTATTATATATGGAATATTACAAGTGGTATCAGCGCACCTTCCTCGGCAGAAAATTGTGGGTTAATTTTTTTTTAGGGTAGAGACGTATTCTGGAGTCTTAAAGCTATAGAGATCTATCGTTACATGCATAAACCCGTGTTTAGGGAGTCATACACGTAGGAAATACAAGTGGTACTCAAGTGCACATTTGTTGGCAACCCTTGTAACCCCTATTGGTACCCCTTTGAGTGGTAGCACATCAGACAACACATGTATACAAATCGACCTAGATTTCATGAATCCCTCCATAGATAAATTGATCGACCACCTAACTGGTATAGTGCCACTGAGAACAACACTCGGGAATATACTCTCTAGTACCTAGGTAGTCGGATAGTACAACTAAGGGCACGGTCTAGTTTGCTTAGTTGGTGCCCTGAGATATTGGGTGGAGTACTATTGTTGGACCCCACACGTATATCAGAGAGATATAGCACAGGACAAACCCTTGTTTGTAGAAACCTTGAATATCCTACCCCTAGGGACAGAAACAAAAAAATAGAACAGACAATATCTATTTCTGCGCAACTATGCCCTATGCATTTTGGTTGTGAAATTACTACATATTTCTTCATGTTAAGAATTTGGTCATTTCGTCAATGTAGTATTATTTAGGTCAGAGTATAGCTCCGTAGGAGTTAAACAACTGACACACTTATTTGGGACTTATCCCACTGAGTTCCTCTCTTCGCCCTGATTCCAGTGATACCTCTCATTTTTAACACAATTTTGTTTTGTGGAACTGACTTGTCTTCGACACCCTTATTTGGCTCCTATCCCTTTGGATCCCCCTTTTCACCTTGATCAAAGTGGTACCCATCATTTGACACCCTTTTTTCTTTGTGGTCCCACCCACCCCTCCAGACCCCTTTTGTTTCCCCTATACCATTTGATTGCTCCTTTGTCCAAATGACTACCACACGAGCCCAATAACTCAATGCCTTGATTGATGACAACCATCAACACAAGGACGCCATCAACAATCTCACTGCCAACATTATCTCCATCAATTCAACTATTGAGATCCTCAAGGACCAATGTTCCCACATCAAATACCTCTAGGAATAATGTTCCTACATAAAAGACCTCAAATAACACTTCCTGGGTCGTTCCTAGAACCTTTCATCTTCTGAAAAACCATCTTATCAGGATAACCATGACTCTTCCCATTACGAAGGCCCTCATACTACCCACTTTTCCCGAGACCTACACCCTCCTAGAATTGAGGTGAAAAAAATTGATGGCTCAAATCCTACAGGTGTTGAAATAATGTAATTGCAAAG